>CAJNDS010002424.1:536708-826708 GCA_905221605.1 Symbiodinium natans
TTTCAATATTCAAAAATCGCATTTTTCATTGTGGGCACGGACAAATCTTGTAGTCCCCCTTCTTTTAGTGGGCCTTTTGAAGCTTTTGAAGCCTTTTGGTGGCTCTTGGCGCCTCTTGGGGGTGTGATTTTTTGCAAGGGCATTGGTGTGGGGGGCCCTTAGCCCGAGGGGCCCTTGGCCGAGCCCTTATTGGGGCCCTTAGTAGGGGTGTTTTGGCAAACGGTGGAGTTGCGGGGCTTTTGGCCTGGAGGGGGGCTGCCCTTGGCCCGGGAAGGCCCTTGGCCCGGCAAGGCCCTTGGTCCGGCAAGGCCCTTGGCCCGGCAAGGCGCTTGGCCCGGCAAGGCCCTTGGCCAGGCTTGGCCCAAACAAGGTGCTTGGCCCGCAAGGCCCTTGGCCCTTGGCGGCAAGCCTTGCCGTTGGTTCGGCAATTGGCCCGGCAGGCCCTTGGCCCGGCAAGGCCCTTGGCCCCGGCACCCTCGACTCAGACGCCCCCTTTTTTTGGGGGGGGGGCTTGGCCGGGCCCCAAAAAGCGCCTGTCTGGACCCCTCGCCAGCCTCCTGGTAATCCAGCTACCAGGGACCAGGCGGCCCCCGGGGGGGGGGCCCGACAAACCCTGAACCTAAAACCCTGAACCGGGTTACGATTTGGGGTTATACTTTACCTACGCTAAAGGTGGTCTGGGTGCCGGCCATCCCTTAGCCGAGTACTGACGTTGTCCTAAAAAAGGCCGATGTCCGTTGGCCTGTCCAGGACAGACGGTGAGGCTTAACCCTCACCTTTCCGTTTCTCTTTTCGCTTGGGCGCTCGGGCTGTAAGGCCCTCGGCCGAGCGTTCGGGGTCTGTCGCTCGACGGAAGCGACCCCTCACTTAGTTTAGGGTTTAGGGTTTAGGGTTTAGGGTTTAGGGTTTAGGGTTTAGGGTTTAGGGTTTAGGGTTTAGGGTTTAGGGTTTAGGGTTTAGGGTTTAGGGTTTAGGGTTTAGGGTTTAGGGTTTAGGGTTTAGGGTTTAGGGTTTAGGGTTTAGGGTTTAGGGTTTAGGGTTTAGGGTTTAGGGTTCACCCAGCAACCATATCATAATAAGGGTCACCCCTTTTTGGGGGTTTGGTTAGTTTACAAGGGAAACCAGAACCAAAAGAAGAAAGGGTAAAGGGTACCATCTGGGCTACCAAGTCTCTGTGGATGATCATGGGGTCGAAGGTGTGCAGGTAGCACATGGCCTGGAGCGATGTAGGGCTCATGGTGTCAACATTGAGCCCGCGAAAACTCTGCTCTCGACCTTGACCCTAAACCCTAAACCCTAAACCCTAAACACCCCTAAACCTCCCTAAGCCCCCTAAGCCACCATCTCACCCCGCGCTCGGCCTGCGCCACGTCCTTGCACATCTTGATCTGCTGTGGGAAAATCAAATCCTGGGTGCAAAACGACGGAGCCTCCCGCTGACTCTCCCGCTAATGCTTTAGGGTTTCGGGGTTGTTTAAGGTTTAGGGTTTAGGGTGTAGGGTGTAGGGCTTAGGGTTTAGGGACTTAGGGTTTAGGGTTTAGGCTTCAGGCTTTAGGGTCCAGGGCTTAGGGTCTCAGGTTTAGGGCTTAAGGCAGATCTACACTCAACAAAACTCTCTGCTCCCTGTCCGCTGCAATTATGAGGGTGCCGTGCAGCTATCTCTTGCTCGTTGTGGAGGAGCTCGAAGCAGGCCCCACCTTCGCAAAACTCGGTGATGATCCTGGAAGGGATGAGGGTTTAGGGTTTAGGGTTTGGGGTTTAGGGTTTAGGGTTTGGGGTTTAGGGTTAGGTTAGGGATTTAGGGTTTAGGAAGCCCCTGAACCCCTAACACCCTAAGCCCTAAAACCCCAAACCCCTTAAATCTCATGACGCGGTTTAGCTTTGAGGGCTTCGGGTTGAGGATAGGTTTAGCGGTTCAGCAGGGTGTAGGGTTTAGGGTAATAAACCCCCCTAAAGAAGTGCCCTCAACCCCTTAACCCGAAACCCTAAACCCTAAACCCTAAACCCTAAACCCTAAACCCTAAACCCTAACCCTTAAGGGGCTCCTCAAAGGAGGAGTATCGATGCAAACGCCATAGAGGCGCACGAGGTTCTCATGCTGAACTCTGGTCAGGACCTGCACATGGGTTTAGGGTTTAGGGTTTAGGGTTTAGGGTTTAGGGTTTAGGGTTTAGGGTTTAGGGCTTTTCGGGGCTCTCGGGTAGGGCTTAGGGGCCTTCTAGGGCTTATAGGGGTTGAGGGATTTAGGGTTTAGGGTTTCAGGGCTTTCGAGGCTCTACTAGGCATCTTTAACACACGAATGCTCACACTGATATGAACATGACGCATCAAAACGCAACAAACACAGCATTGCCTAGCCGAGCAGAACAGAGCCAAATATTGCATGAAATGTAACACGATGCAAATACAGTGTGATATCTCCGACCATATCCTATCACAGAAACAGGACATCTTTCTGCGGCACTAAACCCTAAACCCTAAACCCCTTTAGGGACCACCACTAAACCCCTGGCCCCCCACACTGCTTACTCTTGGCAATGCCTCTGTTGGCCTCGACTCCTACCTCTGAGATTATCATTTTCGGAGCACTGCGATGATCATTTGCAGCTTTCCACTGGCAAGTAACCACAAAACTCTTAAAAGGTCCACAAACCCCAGACCCCAACCCTATACCCATAGTCCCTAATTCAACCCGAAACCCGAAACTCTCGAGCCCCAGATCCCAAACTGAACCCCAAAACCGAGAGCAGTACTTCTCCAAGGGTTGCTCTCAGAACTGGGTTTAGGGTTTAGGGTTTAGGGTTTAGGGTTTAGGGTTTAGGGTTTAGGGTTTAGGGTTTAGGGTTTAGGGTTTAGGGTTTAGGGTTTAAGGTTTGGGTTTAGGGTTAACTGACCTTCATCTCTCTGGCGAACGCGAGCTGCTCATCTGGCCGTATCGCCTGCAGACATCGAGGCAACCAAGTCCTGAACCGCCTTCCTTCTTCCCCGGCGGAAGCCCTGAATATCCCTTGCCTTAAACCCCTAAGCCGTAAACCCTAATCCCCTCACTCCCCTCCAAACCTCCATAGAAATCCCCAAATCACTTCGGAGGTCGCAAGAAACGCAGCGACGTCGCCGTCTTCTCGGTGATCTGCTTGATGGCTACAGCCTTCAACCCCAGGCCATAGCGGTGCTGAGGGTTTGGGACTTAGGAGGGCTTGGGGTTTGGGGTCTCCTAAACCCTAAAACCTAAACCCTAAGGCCCTAAGGTTTAGGGTTCGGGGTCTGAGCGAGTCCCATAGCTCCGATGGCAGGGGGGAACGCGCGGCAAACCCCCTAACCAAGCCCACAGACGTTTCCCTCCTCATGCAGGCTTGTACAGGACCTTCACAGCACCCCTTTTTCTCGCCTGGAGCCTTAAGCCGCAAACTCTAAAGCCCAAAACAACAGATCCCTAAACCCCCAACCCCCAACCCCAGAAAAGAACCTAAGCCCTAAGACACGATGCCTGAAGCCCTTGATCCCTAAACCTGCCCCCCCCCCCCCCCCCCCCCCCCGGCTCGCACGCAAAACCCTCAACCCCAAACCCCAAGCCGTAAACCCCAAACCCTAAACCCTAAACCCCAGACCCCAAACCCCAAACCCTAAACCCCCCAACAAAAGGTAACCCTGAACCCTGAACTCGTAAGGCCGGGCCACGGTGTTTATCCGCGTCCAGTAGCCTGCGAGGGGGACAAGGCGGCGACGTGCGTTCCGCAGCTCAGGACACCCTGAAACCCCCGAAACCCTAAACCCTGAACCCTAAACCCTAAACCTTAGACCCCCAACTTGGGATGTTCCCCCTTATACTAACAATCCTTCATCGTACCTATCAAAACCCCAGTAAGGGCTGTTAGTATCAGGGGGAACATCCCATCCTAAACCCCAACTCCAAACCCCAAACCCGAAACCCGAAACCCTAACCCCCAAACCCTGAACCCCAAACCCTTGATTAAAAAGCACAAAGAACCTGAAGACCCCAAGCCGCCACGGTGGCCGGGGCCTTTGAACACCTCCGAGGTGCAGCCCGAGCCGATGCACTTCTCCGTCCTTGCTTGGGAGAAGGCTTGAAGGGGGTTTAGGGTTTAGGGTTTAGGGTGTAGGGTTTAGGGTTTAGGGTTTAGGGTTTAGGGTGTAGGGTGTAGGGTTTAGGGATTAGGGATTAGGGTTGAGGGTTTAGGGGTGCTTAGGGTCTTTTTTGGACTCGCTCAGCAGCAACTCCGCAGAAAACTCAAACTCAAGGCTGTGAGAAGACTGTGTAGGAGTGTGCTTCTAGGAGCGTCTTGCACGTTGGCAACCTCACTAGGGTACTCCAAGATTGGCGGTCTACAGCAGCTTCCTAGAATTTTTACGCTCCGCAAAGTCTTTTGTGGAACTGTTGGAGTTTCGAGAAGGCAGTATCTCGACACCTGCTGATGAGATGAGATCTGCGCGGATCAAATCCGACGTCGCGGTGAATACCATCAAGATCTCTGCCGACCGATGATGAAGCAATGGCATCGATTGAGCATGTGTGTTCGCCCCACCCAGATTGTTCGTTCAAACTGGAACTGTGAGCTCTCCCGCAAGCACACAATCGACTGTCTGGTTCTGTTGGTGGAACTCTCAAGTGATGAATAGATGCTGCTCCAACAAGATCGTGGAAAGTCTCGATCTTCTTATACCCTGGGCTCTTCGCGCTTGATCGTCTGAATTTCTGCGACATAGCCGCTTTGACGCACAACTTCCCAGTTTCTCGATCTCTGGCGGTGAGGGGTGTAGATTTTCGGAAGCCTAGAGCCCTAAACCCTGCAAACCCCGAAAGCCCTTAACTAGGGCCGAGCCTACCAGCCCTACGTCCCACCTGGAGCCTGGTTGAAACCCCTGACATAGGGTGACGGCACCACCACTTCTATCATCAATGGATATCTCTATGCCAACTCGCTGTCGCGCTCTAACCCTGAAGGGTTCGGAGGGGTGGTTTTAGGGTTCAGGGCTTTAGGAATTAGGGTTGAGGGTTTAGGGTTTATAGGGTTTCGAGCGGACACTTTTGCCAGTCAGGGCGGTGCGTTGCAGCTACACAAGAGTCACAACTCCTCACGACCACGCTCTATGCAACCAAGCCCGAAGTTCCTCAAGAGGTAGCATTCAACAAGCCTTAAACCTTAAACCCCATAAGTCCCGAGCCCTGAGCCCCCGTAAGCCTAAAACCCTAAGTCCTAGGGCTTTTGGACTTAAGCATTTGGGGCTTGAGGATTTCAGACGGGTTTAAAGGGTTGTTCTGTATGGCGTCGGCTTTTGACAGAAAAGGAACTTCCCGAGGCTCTTTTGACAAAGCTTTCGGAAGTTGACCCTAGAAACCCGACGCCTGGAAATGAAAAAACTAAACCGTTAACATCCTACACCTCAAGAACACCCAAGATACCAAACCCTATCTACCATACAAACCTAAATGTTAAATACGACTTTGGCGATTTGATCAATTTTACCCCCCATTGTTCAGCACGAATTTGGCGATTTGATCCATTTCGGCACCTCTGACCTTTTTGGCCCCCGTTTTTCAGCACTCCTGACCCCTCTGACCCCCCCTTCCCCAGAGCCAGAAGGGCACAGGACTCGGAATTCCGGGTTCCTGGATGGAATACCTTGAGGTCTGTGTGATTGCTTGGACTCTTGGTGCGTCTGAAAAGAAATTCCTAAACTTTCTATTTCGTAGTGTTATGAGATTCTTTGGGCGGGTGGGTGTTTTTCTGTTGCCTACAAACACTGCTGGCCTAGTAAATGCTCGAACTTGAGATGCTGAACCCTAAACCCTAAACCCTGAAACCCGCCCAGCAGCATCAGCTCGCAACTGGGTATTTCCAGATCCGCAATCTCCGCCAGACCTCCGGATCGAGAGAACTTGCCCGCCCCCACAAAACAGCCTGAGTTTAGGGGCTTCGGGCTTAAGGGGCTTCAGGGGCTCAAGGGGCTCAAGGGGCTCAAGGGGCTCAGGGGTTTGGGGTTTGGGGTTTGGGGTTTAGGGTTTAGGGTTTGGATGGAACGCCGGTCCCAAGGCCACTGACCCTCAACCTTAAACCCGCAACCACCAAACCCTAAACCCTGAACCCCAAACCCTAAACCCCAAACCCCAAACCCTAAACCCTAAACCCTAAACCCTAAACCCTAAACCCTAAACTCTAAACCCTAAACCCTACACCCCAGCCCTCAACCCAAAAACCTGGGGAAGCAGAAGCACGAGGAGACGGTGTGGTGGATCGGTTTTGGTAGGGTTGAGGCTTGAGGGTTGAGGGTTGAGGGTTCAGGGTTTAGGGTTTAGGGTTCAGGGTTCAGGGTTTAGGGTTTAGGGTTTAGGGTTTAGGGGTTAGAAGTTAAGGGTTAGCGGTTAGGGTTAGGGGTTAGGGGTTAGGGGTTAGGGGTTAGGGTTTAGGGGTTTAGGGTTTAGGGTTTAGGATTTAGGGTTCAGGGTTTAGGGTTAGGGGTTTAGGGTTTAGGGTTCAGTGCAAGAGGCAGACAAGGAAGAGACTCGCGCAGCGCGCACGGTGACAAAACAAACGCCACGTGGGAACACAGCCGCTGGCAACATCGACTGGGCACCGAAACCCTAAACCCTCAACCCTAAACCCTAAACCCTCAACCCTAAACCCTCAACCCTAAACCCTAAACCCTAAACCCTAAACCCTAAACCCTCAACCCTCAACCCTAAACCCTCAACCCTAAACCCTAAACCCCTGCCCCTGGGCGCCGGGCTCATGCTTCTTAAAAGTGCGGAGCGCCGTAGTTGGGCTTGGCTCTAAGCTGGCTGTTGAGCCCAGACGGCCAAGGAAGAACAGCGGCGGGATCTGGAAACATTCACCCTAAACCTCTAAACCCCAAACCCTAAACCCCTAAACCCCTAAACCCCTCAACCCCTCAACCCCCAAACACCTAAACTCCTAAATCTCTAAACTCCTGAACCCCTCATCCCTAAACCCTAGCCCTAAACCCTAGCCCTAAACCCTAAACCCCCAAACCCTACACCCCTGAACTCCTGAGGGCTTCTTAAGGGCTCAGCAGCTACCAGTCGTTCCTAGGATGGCCTTTAAAACCCTCTGAAATACTGCTCCTGAATGTGATCCTCTTGAAGCCCAATACGGGAAAACGTAAACTGTCCCAAGGGCCTGCCCCAAACCCTAAACCCTAAACCCTAAACCCCAAACCCCAAACCCCAAACCCTAAACCCTAAACCCCTCTTGAGGGTGGAGCCAGGTTCGTCGCATCCGAGGAGGCGTTCGCAATGACCAGCGCCGCCGCCCTCCGGATGTCCACGTTCTCCATGGAGTTGCAGATCCTCGGCTTTGAGGAGTTTTGGGGGGTTTTGGGGGTTTAGGGTTTAGGGTTTAGGGTTTAGGGTTTAGGGTTTGGGGTTTAGGGTTTAGGGTTTGGGGTTTGGGGTTTGGGGTTTAGGGCTTTGGGCTCGCAGATCCTCGGCGCTCTTTCCGGCCAGCTCCGTGGCCCCGCTTACAGAAAATCCCAAACACCAAGCCTAAACAAAAGAAGAGGGGGGGGGAGAACTTCTGGGTTTAGGGGTTTAGGCTCCTAAACCCCAAACCCCAAACCCTAAACCCTAAACCCTGTTCAGGCATGTGGGGGTCGGCTTGAAATGGTCGGTTCCCTACCAATACGCCACATGCATTCAGGGTGACCACAGCGCTGTGCTGCCGTGGATCAGAAACATGAGGTCAATCACGTCAGTCGCCTCAAGCTTTCTCGCATGCGTGGAGAAGGGGGGGTGAGGGGGTTGGGGTTTAGGGTCTTTCGCAACCCTGAACCCGAAAAAAAAGAAAAAATGTTCCCAAAACGCATGGCACCCTGCACCTCGCTTAAACAGAAACTACAGAACCCTGCCATTCATGCAACCCAAGTGGATTTAGGATGAAATTTGGGATGTTCCCCCTTACGCTAACAGTCCTTAATTTTTGTACCCTTATTAGAATCCCTATTCAGGGCTGTCAGTATACGGGGGGAACATCCCAAGTGGAAACCAACGAACGACCCACGAACGCACCCATAACCGGAGATTTTGCCACCGTGTGGCTGTCGGAGTGGTCGGATGCGTTGCGCAGACCTGGGTCGAGCATTGAGCTTGTACTATAGGGGCCTTAATGATTAGAATAGGGTTTTGGGGCCGACTACAGTAAAATTGTAAAGGGACCATGGGGGAATGTTAAGGGTTTAGGGTTTAGGGTTTAGGATCTGTCTCCTTGCATGTAGGCACCACCTCCCTGGCGAGGGCTACGCTTGGGAACTGCCCTTGAACCTGGGGGGTAGGTTGAGGAAGGGGCGCATAACAACCAGTCTGCGAATCTCAGGGACTCATCTCACCCTAAACCCTAAACCCTAAGGAATACAAACAAAGTCGAGCGCGGCTGAAGAAAATCCGAGTGGCCGCAGCCATCATCTGAAGCGCATTTGCTCGCCTCACGGGCAAGCAACCCCGACTCAAAACCCTAAACCATAAACCCGAAACCTTGAACCTTGAACCCTAAAACCTAAACCCTAAACCTGCTGAACCCTAGAGCAACTAGCAAGACGCATGGCTTTAGCTGGGATGTTCCCCCTGGATTATGATAGGGGGCGCATTAATCCCCATGAAGGACTGTTAGTACAAGGGGGTCATATGTATACATTTTATATATATATATATATATATATATACATATATATATATATGTATATGTATATATATATATATATTATATGCCCTATACCCTAAACCCTAAACCCTGAACCCTATACCCTCAACCCTGAACAACCACCCTAAACCTTAAAATCCCAAACTGGGAGACTTTGGCGGCTCTTGCGCTTCACCCAAAACCGTAAACCGTAAACCCTAAACCCTAAACCCTAAACCCTAAACCCTAAACCCTAAACCCTAAAGGGGGCTTCGCGTGTGCCGTAAGCTTCCGTGCGCAGACCCAAAAAAGCCCAGCCCCAAAGCCCCAGCCCCAAAGCCCCAGACCCAAGCCTCCCTCAGCTCCAAGGGTTTAGGGCTTAGGGTTTTAGGGTTTAGGGTTTAGGGTTTAGGGTTTAGGGTTTAGGGTTTAGGGTTTAGGGCTTAGGGTTTAGGGTTTAGGGTTTAGGGTTTAAGGTGTATATATATAGAGCGAGAAAAAGATCTAGGCTCAGTCAAACCCTAAACTCCTCAAACCCCCCCAAAGCCCTAAACCCCTAAACCCCCTAAAGCCAGTTCTCACCAAGGGACATGGCGATGCTCAGACGCTCCGTCATGGCAATCGGACAAACGTTCGCCATGGCCTGGGTTGACGGTGCTTCAGGCTCAGGGTTGTAGGGTTTGGGGTTTGGGGTTCAAGGTTCAGGGTTTAGGGTTTAGGGCTTGGGGTTTAGGTTTTCGCGCTAGCGATACTCCGCTCCGAAGAACCACGATGAGAACACTCCGTTAAGAATACCCTGAACCCTACTAAAGCCTAAAACGCCTTTGGGTAATTCGGAAGGACTCCACAAATTGAGGCCCTCTACGGATTTAGGCTTTGGATAGTTTAGCGTTGTCGGGTTTAGGGTTTAGACCATAAACACCCAACCTTGGGATGTTCCCCCCTTATAAGACCCGAGCCAAGGGTCTGGGGTTTGGGGTTTAGGGTTTAGGGTTTAGGGTTTAGGGTTTAGGGTTTAGGGTTTAGGGTTTAGGGCTTCAGGCGCGCGGCTCCGGTGGTCAGAATGACGTGGTGATATTTCGGCGACAGGCTGAGAAGCATCAGGGCCCGGATAACATGCCTGGCAGTCGGAGACTCGGAGACCCTAAACCCTAAACCCTAATCCACAAGCCCTAAACCCTAAGCCCTACTCCCTAAACCCTAAACCCTAAACCCTAAACCCTAAACCCTAAACCCTAAACCCTAAACCCTAAACCCTAAACCCTACTAAGCGAAATTGAGGAGGGAACCCTAGCAGGGATGTCCAACTTGTTCTTACCTCCACGAGAAAACCCTATAGAAGGCTGCGCCCCGGCGGGGCTGTGGGTTGGCTGAGGGTTTGGGGCTTGAAGGTTGCAGGGCTTTAAGGTCTTAGGGCTTGGGCCTTAGGGTTATGTAGGGCTCTCGCTTTTTTGGGGTTTGGGGCTGAGGGTTTGGGGTTGTAGGGTTTTTGGGTTTAGGGCTTAGGGTGTTAGCTGTCATTTTTACAATCCTGCTACAGTCCTAGGAGCCCCTTCGGGTCCATGTAAGGGTGCCTCGTTCAGTCCTTTGACTTTTCTCTCCCAGGTGTGGTGGCTGCCCTCCTAGACCCCTAAAACCCTAAGCCCCTAAAAACCTAAACCCTAAACCCTAAACCACTAACCCAAATCCCTAACCTCAAAACCTCCCAAGCCCCGGAAAGCACCAAAAAACTGCTGCGGTTCAGGGGCACGGGACAGACGCTCACATCAGACCACCCGAGCCACGAAAAGTTGAAGGCTCAGGGAGTCGGATTGAGGGTGTGGGGCTTAAGGTGCCAGGGTGTCCCAGACCTGAAGCACTCCAACCTCCTCAATTTCACCCTAACCATGAATAACCCTAAACCCGAAACCCTAAACCCTAAACCCTGATCCCCCTAAACCCTGAACCCTGATCCCCTAAACTACACCCTTCTGCCGGCCAAGCTGCATCTGAACCTGAGGCGAGGGCGGAAGACTTCTAAGACTGGAGGTCCCAGTTTCGGCGTAGGGCTTAGGGTTCAGGTCCAGGGTTTAGGGTTTTAGGGTTCAGGGTTTAGGGTTTCGGGTTTAGGGTTTAAAGTTTAGGGTCTAGGGATTAGGGTTTAGGGTTTAGGAAAAGTTTAGGAGCCTAGAAACCCTTACAACCCTAAAGGCCCCCAAACCCCGAAGGCCTCAGCCTTGAATCCCTGAACCCCTAAACCCTAAAGACCCTCTCACCCTACATCCCTAGACCCTGAGGACCCGAAAGGCCCTAAAGGGCCTCTGAGCCCAAAGCCCTACAGCGTTAAACCCGAAATTGTCGGGGTTTAGGGGTGTAGGGTTTAGGGGTTTAGGGCTTTTGGGCCTAAGCACCTGAAGCTTCCTAAACTCCTTGAAGGCCCCGAAGCCCCCCTGGCCTAAACCCTAAACCCCAAACCCTAAACCCTGAACCCTGAACCCTGAACTCTAAACCCAAGCATCACTTCGGCCCTGAGGTGCGGGCATTCGTGTTGTCGTTGTGGATATGCTCCGTGAGGACTTCGAAAAGGGGTGATTCAACCTTCCCGTCCCCCCCCCCCCCGAAAAGCGCACAGCTCTGAACCCTAGCCCCAAAAAGACATGGCCGAAACAATGGGAGACCCTGGGTTTAGGGTTTGGGGTTTTGGGGTTTGGGGTTTGGGCTTTGGGGTTTGGGGTGGATCTGGCTTGCACGGGTCACAGGGGCGGTTTTTTTCGTGGTACGGGGGTGTACGCGGTGGTAGGGGGTGGTAGTAGTGGTGCGGGGTGGAAGGGCGTGGTGGGGTGGTAGTGGCAGGAGGGGGCGGGTAAGGGGTGGTAGAGGTGGTAGGGGGTGGCAGGGGGGTGTTCGAGGTAGAGCAGGTACGGCAGGTTGATCAAAGGAATCTTACGCTCATGAGGGAGCCCTAAACCCCTAACCCTAAACGCTAAACCCTAAACCCTAAACCCCCAAGAGGACCTTTGCATCAACCCCCCCACCTTGGTTGCGAGCTGTAGGAGTGCCCCGCGCTCCCCCCCAAAACCCTAAACCCCCAAAACCCCTAAACCCTAATCCCTAAACCCTGAACCCTAAACCCTAAACCCTAAACCCTAAACCTAAAGATGTAAGAGGGTATCTGCTTTGTGGGGCTTGGGGCTTCATGTCCGGCAGCTGGGTGGCCTAGGATTTAGGGCTTTAGGGGTTTAGGGATTCGGGTTTAGTGTTTCGGGTTCAGGGTTCAGGGTTCAGGGTTCAGGGTTTAGGGTTTAGGGTTCAGGGATTTTGGAGTTTCTCTACCAGTCGCCCACCGGCGTCTGGCCAACAGGACACAGACCTTGGCATTCAGAAGGGCAAAAGACACCTGCCCCTAAACCCTAAACCCTGAACCCTAAACCCTAAACCCTGAACCCGAAAGCCCTAAACCCTCAACAGCTTCAGAAGAGTGGCAATGCGGTCATGAAGATCCACGCTTTCGCAGATGTTGGCGATGATAGCCACGCCGATGGGAACCTTTGCAGACCTACTATCTGCTTAATTGAGAACCCCAAAAGAAGAAATTGTGAACAAAAAAACTAGAAAACGATTGGCCCGAAAGCATCCATGCCGAGATCTCTCTGCGTTTGAGGGCTCACTTGGCTCACTCTATCTAAACTCTTGACTCTATGCACTTGACTCGATGGTTTTTGGCTCTTCGCTTGGCTATGCACTTGGCTCTATGCACTTGACTCAATGGTCTTGGGCTCTGCACTTGGCGATGTACTTTACTCTATGCACTTGGCTCTGTGCACTTCACTCGATGGTTTGGTCGAAGGGCTCCGCACGGAAGAACCCTTCGCGATGCTCTCGGGAAAAAGCCATAATCCCCATATTACCTTTTCAGGAAGATTGTTGTTGTTTTTCGTTTTTTATTGGGGGGGGGGGGGGGTGGTTCTTAAGCAGTTAGTAGAGACTGGCGAGCCATTGCCCGACTTAGCCGACATACTGGCTCCAGCTGTACAATGATGAAATACAAACGCAGCCTCACCCTACTCGGAGGTTCATGGCTACTTATAAGTAGGGTTGTAAGTAGGGTTACTATGTTTTCAATCTACTTGTCAGTATGCATGAACCTTGGAGTAGACAAGCGAGACATAATGAAGCGGTCAACTACCGACACATACACAAAGAAATGGTACATCACCCCTAAACCCTCAGCCCTAAACCTAAACCCCTCTATCCGAAACCCTGAACCCTGAACCCACCCTAAACCCTAAACCCTAAACCCTAAACCCTAAACCCTAAACCCTAAACCTTTTCCAGAAAACACAAAAAACACAAACACATGGTTCCCATGGGCATACTCCACATGACCTGAGCCCCAAAGCCTAAACCCTAAACCCTAAACCCTAAGCCCTAAACCCTAAACCCTAAACCCTAAACCCTAAACCCTGGACCCTAAACCCTAAACCCTAAACCCTAAACCCTAAACCCTAAACCCTAAACCCTAAACCCTAAACCCTAAACCCTAAACCCAACCCCCTCATGATTCCCAAGGGGCATACTCCACATGACCGGAGCCGCGGCCTGCCAGCTCAATGACCTGTGACACCTGTGACGCTTCGGGGCTGAGGGCTTCGGGGTTACAGGGTTTAGGGTTTAGGGTTTAGGGTTTAGGGCTTAAGGTTTAGGGTTTAGGGTTGAAGGTTTAGGGGCGACTGGGTTTAGGAGGTTTAGGGTTTTGGGTTAGGGGGTCATTTAGGTTTCGGGCTTGGACGTCTGGGTTGGGGTTCAGGCAGCTGGAGGTTTTAATGTTGACCCCGCAAAACATCTAAACCCTAAACCCTAAACCCTGAACCCTAAACCCTAAACCCTAAACTCTAAACCCTACACCCTAAACCCTAAACCCAAGCTTCTCCCCAGGTAGAAATGGGGCTGTGAAACTCGCCCATCCTCAGCCCCTCCGGCCCTGCCTCCTTCTCCATCATCATGCCTGGACCAGGGAAATCCAATAGTTCACGTTTTGCTGGCTTAGGGTTTAGGGTTTAGGGTTTAGGGTTTAGGGTTTAGGGTTTAGGGTTTAGGGTGTAGGGTGTAGGGTGTAGGGTGTCGGGTGTAGGGTGCAGGGTTTAGGGTTTAGGGTTTAGGGTTTAGGGTTTAGGGTTTACTGGGAGCGGAGGGGCTTCAGTATGGTCAGCGCTTCCTTTCTGAGGGGCCCCTAAGGAACCCTAAACCCTAAACCCTAAACCCTAAACCCTCAACCCTAAACCCTAAACCCTCTTGTTCCTGGAACTTTTGGAACTTTTGACTTGACCAGGAAACTCCCCCCCTATAGCAGTGCCCTCAAACCCTACAACCCGAAACCCCCTAAGACTCGAAGCCGAACCCTAAACCCAAAATGCGAAGGGTTCAGGGCTGAGGGCAATCCTAAACCGCCTAAACCCTTAACCTTAAACCCGAAACCCTTCCCCAAACTCTGAACCCTGAACCCTAAACCCCAAACCCTAAGCCCTAAACCCTAACCCCTAAAAACCCTAAAAACCCTAAAAACCCTAAAAACCCTAAAAACCCTAAAAACCCTAAAAACCCTGAAACCTGAAACTTCGGCCTGCGTTCCCTTTGTACATGGAGAAGTGCAACAGCAAGTCCATGGAGAGAGTTTTCAGCGTCTGCGGACATTGACCTGATGAGATGGGTCCGGGATGGGCTCCGGGCTTCGGGTTTCGGGTTTCGGGTTTAGGGTTTAGGGTTTAGGGTTTAGGTTTTAGGGTTTAGGGTTTAGGGTGTGGGGTTTAGGGTTTAGGGTTAGGGGCCCCCATTGACTCAAATCGGATTTGGCTTCAGCCACACCGGAGGACCGACATAGCGAGACTTTAGACCCTAAGGTCCTAAGAGTAACCCTACACCTTGGAATGTTCTCCCCTATACTAAGAGTCCTTAAACGGGATTAGAATAGAGGGTACTAAAATTCCCATTGAGGTCTGATACTATAAGGGCAACATCCCAACCTACACCCTAGACCCTAAACCCGTAGCCCGAAACCGATTCTCGCAGTTGCACCAACATCACGGCAGGAACGGGCGTGTTCACACAAGGCCCTGAACACTACAACCCAAAACCTAACTAAACCCCCTCACCCCTGAACCCTGAACCCTAAACAATTAAAATTCAGCATAGGCCCCGAAACCCCCGAAGCCCCGGAACAACAAAGAGCGAGAAAATCAAAACCCAAACATAGGCGCCCCGGCTGTTGCACATGCCGGTAAGCAGAGGCACCAGGCCTTCATCCACACGGAGCAAGGGTTGGGGGGGTTTAGGGTTTAGGGGCTTCGGTGTGCAGGGCCTGAACCCTAAAGCGGTGGCTTTAGGGTTTAGGGTTTAGGGTTTAGGGTTTAGGGTTTAGGGTTTGGGGTGTGGGGTTTAGGGTTTAGGGTTTAGGGTTTAGGGTTTAGGGTTTAGGGTTTAGGGTTTAGGGTTGGGGTGTGGGGTTTAGGGTTTAGGGTTTAGGGTCTAGGGCTCAGGGCTGTTTCAGGATCTTGCAGATTCAGGGGTTGGAGGTGTGAGGGGTTTGGGGTGTTGTGCTTGCGGGGGTCCGGTTTGAAGTTTAGGGCTTGGCCTTTCGGGTTTAGGGTTTAGGGTTTAGGGTTTAGGGTTTAGGGTTTAGGGTTTAGGGTTTAGGGTTTAGGGCTTAGGGTTTAGGGTTCAGGGTTCAGGGTTCAGGGTTCAGGGTTCAGGGTTTCGAGTTGAGGGTTTTGGGGTTTCAGGGTTTAGGGCTTCGAGAACAGTACGCTCAGCACCCGAAAATCCGTAAACCCGAAGACCGAGGCAGCCGCCCATGGATGGAAAGAGCTCCTTCCAACAGGCTTTGCAGTTCAAAAAAAAGTTGAGGGGTTAGGGTTTAGGGTTTCGGGTTTAGGGTTTAGGGTTTAGGGTTTAGGGTTTGGGGTTTCGGGCTTAGGGTTTAGGGTTTAGGGGTTTAGGGTGTGGGGTTCAGCGCTCTCGGCCCTGCAGGCTGAAAGCCCTCAAATCCCGAAAGCCCTAAGACCCTGAAGCCCTAGGCCCTCACACCCCTAGACCAAAAAGCTGAAAATCTCAATGAAGTCCAACACCTCCCTAGAATTTAGAAACTCCCCCCCTCAACTCTAAAACCTAAAACCTAAACTCAGGATTCTAGCGGTGTGTGGTGTGTGTGGTTCAAAGCCAACACCATCTCCCAAATGCCCAAACCCGAACGAAGCCTAAACCCCTGAACCCCCCAAACCCCTAAACCCTGAACCCTAAACCCTAAACCCTAAACCCTAAACCCTAAACCCCACTCCTGGGCTTCGCTCTCCACTGCGAGGCCGCGGAGGATGGCGAGGGAGTACCACATGATGTTGTAGTTGGGGTCCTTTAGAAGTCCAAGGTTTAGGGTTTAGGGTTTAGGGTTTAGGGTTTAGGGTTCAGGGTTTAGGGTTTAGGGTTTAGAGTTTAGGGTTTAGGGTTTAGGGCTGAGGGTACCACATGATGTTGTAGTTGGGGTCCTTTAGGGGTTTAGGGTTTAGGGGTTTCAGGGGTTAGGGGGTTTAGGGGTTTCAGGGTTTAGGGGTTTTCGGGTTTCAGGGTTGGGGGGTTAGGCTTTAGGGTTTAGGGTTTCGAGGTTTAGGAGGTTTAGGGGCTTTAGGGTTTACGGGTTTAGGGGGTTTAGGGGGTTTAGGGATTTTAGGGGTTTTGTGGGGTTTAGGGGGTTTAGGGGGTTTAGGTTTTGGGGGGTTTAGTGGGTTTAGGCGGTTTGGGGGGTTTAGGGGGTTTAGTTTAGGGGTTACAGGGGCTAGGGGCTTTAGGGGGTTTAAGGGGTTTAGGGGGTTTAGGGGGCGTTTAGGGTTTTGGGGACTAAGAGTTTTGGGTGTTCAAGCTCTAGAGCTTCCGGGGGCACAGGGTTTAGGAGGGTTTGACGGTTTGAGGCTCCAGGAATTTGAAAAGTCCAGACCCGAAACCCTACCTACGGGCCTTTGAAAGTCTGAAGATTTAGGGAGGTCTACAAGCTGCTTGAGGGACTTAACAAAAATGCTGGCGTTGGAGAGATCTTGGGGCCTTGAAGGACTCGGGTTTGGGGTTTAGGGTCTAGGGTCTAGGGTTCAGGCAACCCTAAACCCTAAACCCTAAACCCTAAACCCTAAACCCTAAACCCTAAACCCTAAACCCTAAACCCTAAACCCTAAACCCTAAAACAAAATAGCGATCCCTTCCCTCCGGGCGCCTGCATGTAGCCCCAGATGATCTCGTAAACCTGCGCACCGGAGTTGGCCAGTCCGAGTGCTTCGGGCGACAAGGGGGGGGGGGGGGGGGGGGTGGGCTTTAGGGCCTTTGGGCTTTCGGGGCTTTAGGGTTTAGGACTCAGGGTTTCGGGTGCCCCTACAACTAAGCCCTACCCCTCAAAGCTTGCGCGTTTCTGTGACAGGCGCCTCCTTTCCCATCATCCACTTCCGATGCCAGGGATCGGCCGTCAGATTGGCCAGGCAGAAGAGACAGTTGATCCTGATTCAGGGTTTAGAGGGTCACCCTAAACCCTAGGGTTACCCTAAACCCTAAACCCTAAACCCTAAACCCCAAACCCTAAACCCGAAACCCTAAACCCTAAACCCTAGGATTTGGGAGAGTTTAGGGTTTAGGGCTTCAGGCAACTTAGGGCTTGGGGCCTTGCAGTTCCCTCAACGCGGACAAATGGCTGCCAGTCTCAGGTATGACCGGCAACGACATGATTTCGTTACCTGGGTTGAGGGTATAGGGTTTAGGGTTTAGGGTTTAGGGTTTAGGGTTTAGGGTTTAGGGTTTAGGGTTTAGGGTTTAGGGTTTAGGGTACTTCATGTCTAAACCCCTTGGCCCTAAAACCGCAAGCCTGCGCAATCACACAGACCTACAGACGCACGGCGGATGCTCTCAGATGCCCCAAGGTGAAGCATACCGGTCCGAGAACATGTGGGGGCGGTTCGGGTTTAGGGTTTAGGGTTTGGGGTTTAGGGTTTAGGGTTTAGGGTTTAGGGTTTAGGGTTTAGGGTTTAGGGTCTAGGGTCTAGGGTTTAGGGTTTAGGGTTTAGGGTGTAGGGTGTAGGGTGTAGGTGTAGGGGGGGGGGGGGCCAGATCCTGACTGATGTGCTTCGGGATCTTCGCTTCCCCCCGAACCCTGAACCCTAAGCCCTCAACCCTGAACCGCAGAAATTGTGGAAAAATGAGTGCGCCTTTCAAGCACTGCCCGCAATGCACATGGCGCGGTCCTTATCTCCTCTCGCTGGGTCTGCTTCAGGATTGTGAGGATACCGTCCGCAGCATTCATCTGTTGGAGCTCGTGCCACATGATGTTGCTACCTGAGGACCCTAAACCCTAAACCCTACACCCTAAACCCTAAACCCAAAGCCCCAAGCCCTAACAGAAAACTGTTCTCAGAGATGTCAGGAGTTTGCACCCAGCAACCAGGTTTGGGGACTGGGGCTCGGGTTAGGGGTGCCTTGCCAGCCTCTGTGCATTCGCGCCATGGGCCGTGCAACAACTGTAAGGAGACGGGGCTACTGCTTGGGGTTCGGGGTTGAGGGCTTCGGTCTTTGGGCTGCGGGGCCCAACCACACGAAAGCAAAACATTGCACCTTAAACCCCAAGCCCTGCACCCTCCAAACCCTAAACCCTAAACCCTAAACCCTAAACCCTAAACCCTAAACCCCAAACCCTAAGCCCTGAACCATGAAACCTGAACGCCAGACCCTAAGCCCCCACAAGGTCTCAACCCCAAGCAGCCCCTAAACCCTAAACCCTAAACCCTAAACCCTAAACCCTAAACCCTAAACCCTAAACCCTGCTTGGCTCCACCCCAGAACCTCTTTCTTATGGCCAAAGTTGCATGCGAAGTTCCCCAGCGCGTTGAGGACGTAAGCTATCACCTGGTTCACGTCTTAGAGATTTTTATAATATGGGTATAGGACTGAGAATTTTAAATCCAAATCGCATTCGATTCTAAATCGCTAGCGATCTTCCCATCTAAGGTCTAGGACGTTTTGGGGCTTTAGGGTGTACCCACTTTAGGGACTGATTAGAGGGCCTTAGGGTTTGTGGTCGCCCTGGTTGAGCCCCTACCCCGACTTTTGTCATCTCCGTGGAGAATGCTTCTGAATCCGACTATAGCTCCTAGGGTTTAGGGTTTAGGGTTTAGGGCTTCGGGTTTAGGGTTTAGGGTTTAGGGTTTAGGGTTTAGGGTTTGGGGTTTAGGGTTTAGGGTTTAGGGTTGAGGGTTCAGGGTTTAGGGTTTTCCGATTAAGGTGTATGAACCCTAGACCCTAAACTACCCTTTAGGTTTCAATCGGTTCGGCATACGCCAAGCTCCTGCTGGTTTCGAGCTTTAGGGTTCTGGCAGAGGAGAAAGGAAAAAAAAACAAAGCCAAATCCTGAGCCCCAAACCCTACTTGGAATGGCAACTGTACTTATGACCCACTTGTAAGCCCCTTAAGTGCCCTAATAGCTACAGCAAGAATGCGTCCACCCCGATCGCCTCTTGGACTTCTTCACTCTGGAGGATGGGTACCAGATGCCTTCGCGGCTCCACTGGTTGAGTGGGTTCAGGGTTTAGGGTTTAGGGTTTAGGGTTTAGGGTTTAGGGTTTAGGGCTTAGGGCACTGGTTGAGTGGGTTCAGGGTTTAGGCTTTGGGGTCTGTGGGGTGTAAGCAGCGCCCAGCAACGACCGCGCCAGCTGCAACGAAAGATGACGGTCAAGAAGTACAAGAGCCACAGTTCAGCAACACACACACACACACACACATGCACCAGAACAAACATACACACACACACACACACAGACACACACACACACACACACACACACACACACACACACACACACACACACACACAGACACAGACACACACACACACACACACACACACACACACATGCATATGTAGTCGGGAGTACGTTTCGGGCTTCGGGGTTATGGGTTTAGGGGCTTCAACAGCACCTAGTCAGAATGTCCCACCCAAATCACATATCGTTTAGGGTTTAGGGTTCAGGGTTCAGGGTTTAGGGTTTAGGGTTGAGGGTTGAGGGTTTAGGGTTTAGGGTTTACGGTTTAGGGTTTACGGTTTAGGGTTTAGGGTTGGGACCCCCAACCCGTAACCCTCATTTTTCATTGCCCAGACAGCTGAGCGCCTCATCTTGCGCGATGACTAGACACCTACACCAAGCCCCCAGGGGGTTTAACTCTAAGCCCTAAAACCCGTAAAACCCGTAAAACCCGTAAAACCCGTAAAACCCCTAAAACCCGTAAAACCCGTAAAACCCCTAAAACCCCTTAAAACCCCTTAAAACCCCTAAAACCCCTAATACCCCTAAAACCCCTAAAACCCCTAAAACCCCTAAAACCCCTAAAACCCCTAAAACCCCTAAAACCCCTAAAACCCCTAAAGCATAAACCCTGAAACCTTAACCCCGGTAGAGGGCAGCCGCGCGCCTGAGCACTTCCTCCTCCAACAGCTGCGAGTGCGTCGCGGACGAGGTGGAAAGGTTGGCGACCGCCAACGCCGCATACATTCGGCAGTCCTTGCATAAGGCTTTAGGCTTTAGGCTTTAGGCTTTAGGCTTTAGGCTTTAGGCTGTAGGCTTTAGGCGTTAGGCTTTAGGCTTTGAAGAGGCTTTAGGCTTTAGGGTTTAGGGTGTAGGGCTAGGGGTCAGGGTTTGGGGCTTGGGGCTTAGGATGCCGCCTGTAGGGTTTGGGGTTTCGGGAGAAACGATTAGGGTTGAGGGGCAAACCCTCCATAGGCTTTCATGGCCAGGAAAGGCTCAGGCGTTGCGCCCTCCATTCTTGACCCCAAACCCCAAACCCCAAACCCCAAACCCCAAACCCCAAACCCCAAACCCCAAACCCCAAACCCTAAACCCTAAACGGCCTCATCCAAGGAGATGATGAGTGGGAGGATGGCCGTACGCCATCCGCCTCTTTGCACTATTCGAACCTGCAAGACGGGATTCAGGATGCGAAGATCTCGGGCTCGGGTTGTGGATTCGGGTTTAGGGTTTAGGGTTTAGGGTTTAGGTTTTGGGGTTTAGGGTTTAGGGCTTAGGGCTTAGGGTTTAGACCTACACCCCCTAAATCTCGGAACCCGGAAGAGAAAGCCAAAACCATAAAAATGGGCCACAAAGCTCCCAAATCCCCGAGCTCCCCACCCTAAACCCTAAACCCTAAACCCTAAACCCTAAACCCTAAACCCTATACCCTAAACCCTAAACCCTAAACCCTATACCAACCCTCTTCGGGCTCCTTTTTCCGCCGCCAAAAATGTACTCCAGATGCTTCCCCTCCCTTTCTTAAGTGGTTCTATCAGAGGGTTTAGGGTTCCGGGTTTAAGGTTTGGGGTTTAGTTAGAATTTAGGGTTTAGGGTTTAGGGTTTAGGGTTTAGGGTTTAGGGTTTAGGGTTTAGGGTTTAGGGTTTAGGGTTTAGGACTTTTGCGTGCTGCGAAGAGTTCACGGCCTAGCGCCCAGGGCTGAAAGATTCAATCACGCAGAAAGCCTTTGGCGACCTGAGGCATCCCCATTTCTCTCTCGAGACGGTCCATGTGCTTGTGGTTGTATGCGGTCGCGGTTTAGGGTTTAGGGTTTAGGGTTTAGGGTTTAGGGTTTAGGGTTTAGGGTTTAGGGTTTAGGGTTTAGGGTTTAGGGTTTAGGGTTTAGGGTTTAGGGTTTAGGGTTTCGGGTTTCGGGTTTCGGGTTTCGGGTTTCGGGCCAGCAGGGCCAACAATGGAAGCGATGTTTTCACGGATGGTGAAGGTAGTCGTGGTCCGGGCAGGGATGTGGACACGCGACGTTCGCGCAGGATGGCCCCGTGTCGTTTCTAAAAAACTCAGGGGTTAGGGTTTAGGGTTCAGGGTTTAGGGTTGAGGGTTTAGGGTTGAGGGTTGAGGGTTGAGGGTTTAGGGTTTAGGGTTTAGGGTTTAGGGTTTAGGGTTTAGGGTTTAGGGTTTAGGGTGCCGAGTTTGGGTTGGGGTTTGGGTTTGGGGTCTGGAGCTTGTGGGTTTGCGGTTCAACCCCTGAACCCCAAAACCCGAAACCCGAAGAACTGAACCCTAAACTTCTTTCATGGGGTACCCGAAACCTCATCCCAAGCCGGCATATGGCTGCTTCCTAAAAAGTAGGGGGGCCCTAAAACCCTAAACCCAGCGCGCCCTAAACCCCAGACTTAAACACCAAACCCTACACCCTAAACCCTTTATAACGTCCCTAAACCCTAAATCCTAAACCCTAAACCCTAAACCCTCAACCAAAACCCTAAACCCCAAAACCCCCTAAACCCAGAGCGCCTGAAATGCTCGATTTGAGCAGAGGCTGGCTAGAGTCTTGATCCCATGCCGCTTTTCCTGACGTCACTCTCATGGTTTGAGGGTTTGGGGTTTAGGGTTTGGGGCTTGTGGCTTAGGGTTTTTGGGTTTGGGGTTTGTGGTTTGGGGTTTGGGGTTAGGGTTTGGGGTTTGGGGTTGCCGCTTTTTGTGGGGCCCCTTGCAGGCTATAGGCTTTCTTAGGGATTTGGGAAACTAGCCCGAAACCCGAAACCCGAAACCCGAAACCCTCAACATTCATAGCTGATGCTTCGATATTCTCAGGGAACCCCAATCCCAAAGCCCCCCTCCCCGAACCCCCCGTTAGCAGCAGCCCTAAACTAAACAATACTCTATACCCTAAACCCTAAACCCTAAACCCGAAACCCTAAACCCTAAACCCGAAACCCGAAAACCCTAAACCCTAGACCCTAAACCCGCGCCTTGACATTCTTTAGCACGCGCAGCGCTTGGATCAGCTCTCCATAGGACCTGGTACTCATGGCATCACACCAGTCTCCCACAAAGGGTTGAGGGTTGAGGGTTTAGGGTTGAGGGTTTACTGTAGGGTTTAGGGTTTAGGGTTTAGGGTTTAGGGTTTAGGGTTTAGGGATTAGGGTTTAGGGTTTGGGGTTCAGGGTTGAGGGTTTAGGGTTGAGGGTTGAGGGTTTAGGGTTTAAGGTTTAGGGCTTGGGTGTATAGAAGGGAAGCTCGCTGGTGCTCAAAGCGCCCGGGCCGGTCGCTTGCGTTAGCATGTAGTCCCACCCCAACCACCCAAACTATTCTCATTTAGGGTTGAGGGTTCACCCCCCAAACCCCCCTCAAGGGGGGCTTTCTTGTTCTTTACAGAGAAAGAGCAGGGTGGGGCCTCCTGAGCTTGTCAGTGGCTCGTAAGCTTCTTGGGGCCGTCGATTGCAATACTGAAAAACCCACATTTTCATTACTGGGCAAATCCTGGATCGCGGGGCTTCATGCAGCCTGAGGGCAGAAAACCGGCAGAGGGAAGCAGGGGCCTCAGCCGGCCCCTGCTTCCAACTATGAAAGCAGTCTTGCAAAGTCAAGGTCCTGAGAAGGGTTGCAGGGATTTGGAGGTCCTCAAGGGGTGCCAGGCGGCAGGAGCTTTCGGTGGGGGTCGGGGTCCAGAAGGCGGGGCCAGTTTCAAGGAGGAGAAGGGTTTCAGGGCAGTTGAGAAGCCTGGGTCGAAGCCTCGAGCGCCCAAGCAAATGGACAGCGGCGCTCTCGGCAGTTTAGGGTTTAGGGTTTAGGGTTTAGGGTTCAGGGTTTAGGGTTCAGGGTTCAGGGTTCAGGGTTTAGGGTTTAGGGTTTTGGGTTTGGGGTTTAGGGTGTCCACACCTGCAAAGCTGTCAAGCTCAACGCCGGTAAAAAAAAAAAAAAAAAACATGTCGCAACAGGTCAAACATCGTCAGATTTGTACATGGTCACTACAAGAGTCTCAACGTTCCGAAAAACTGAGAAGTCATGCGCACTGTGTCGTCTTGAATCCCGGAAAGTGCTACCTAATACCCCCAAACTCGGGATTCTAGTGTAGGACTACTAAAGGAACAGAACATCCATCCCCTCCCACTGTAAAGGGTAGCTTAGCCAGGCTTCCAACGAACTTCTACGATGTAGTCGTGACCGCACTTTTTGGGGCTGTGTACCGCACTCTGCTCAATCTGACACTAAACTTCTGGGACGCAGCCCACAGGGAAGTCTCAAGCTGCTCACCGCCCCTGTTGGCTAGCATTGGAGTGAGGGACTTCGGTAAGCCCATGAAAACCCATGTCCTGCACAGGCTGGGATAAGTAACCCCGGCCCGAAAGCCCTGAAAACCCTGAAGTTCCCTCACCTCCCTATTAAGAAATCCTAAGCTCAAGGGGGTCTCTAGACCTGACCCCGCGAGGGCAGAGCCGCACAAAAAGAAGTTAAAAGCGGCCGAGTAGTTCGGCCTTCAGCCTTCGGCCTGCCACTAAGGAGAGGAAAGGGCACACCAATTTGGGTTTAGGATGTAAGGTTGCTACTTGTAGTACGAGTAATACCGGTGGGTGGTCTGCGGACGCCCGTATCCGCGGTTTGAGTACTCTGCTCGCCTCTTGTGCCTCCAATGATGGTGCCTGTGACTGTGAGGCCTACGACGCTTCGGGTACTCCTGGGCAGCACTCGTGGTGCGGATGTCTGCTGCGGTCGTGGTTCCCGGTGCTTGGGTCGTCACCGCCTGCGTTGTTGTGGCAGGAGCACTTGTAC
Organism: Symbiodinium natans; assembly: GCA_905221605.1. NCBI lineage: Eukaryota > Dinophyceae > Suessiales > Symbiodiniaceae > Symbiodinium > Symbiodinium natans. Next base: position 560,928 of record CAJNDS010002424.1, read on the forward strand.
TCGTCGCCGCCGCCTGCGTTGTAGTCGCAGGAGCACTTGTGCTAGTCGCCACCGACTGCGTTGTAGTCGCAGGTGCACTTGTACTTGTCGCCACCGCCTGCGTTGTACTCGCAGGTGCACTTGTACTTGTCGCCACCGCCTGTGTTGTACTCGCAGGTGCACTTGTACTTGTCGCCACCGACGGCGTTGTAGTCGCAGGTGCACTTGTACTCGTCGCCACCGCCTGCGTTGTAGTCGTAGGAGCACTTGTGCTGGTAGAGGTAGTGGTGGGGGGAGGTGACCCAGTGCCGAAAATTGAGAAGTGTCTTGATCTGCAGAGGGCGAAGCCAATCGGTGCAGTGCCATTGGGAGCGGTTTCTATATCCTTGTCCGACCACTCAAGCAGATCTTCATCCCAATACAAGCAGACGTCATTGTCGCTGGCTGGAAGCAGAAACTCCACAGGCGCAGTCAATCCCGACACTTGAATGGGCTCGCCCGTCTCGGTGCGGAATGTCAGACTCACAATGGAGTTTCCTGCGACCTCCGAGCTCAAAGCGAACTCCGAGGTAGGGCCCATCTGGGCCACGCTGAGAATCACACGCTCCGACCCCGCCTGCGCCGCGACCTCTTGCAGGCTGCTTAGGGGAATCGACACGGTGCCCACACTCGACACGATGTCCAAGGTGCTGTTGCCTTGACCCAGGCTTGCCAGGGAAAAACAAGGATCCCTCCAGCTTGGTGTGAAAACACCGCCCTAAACCCTGCACGCTAAACCCTAAACCCTAAACCCTAAACCCTAAACCCTAAACCCTAAACCCACAAGGGGGTTCCTGACATGCAGCCCGGCGGCTCGAGTTGGTATCATTCGCCACAGCCGCAAGAGCGGCGGGGTCTATGAGGGTCAGCTGCAACTCTTGGTTCAGGGAGGTGTTGACCACAACCTTAGCTTTGGAGTATACCCTGGAAAAAAAAGTATATACTTTTTAGGTCATAAGTAGCTATAATAGGAACCCAGAACCAAAAAAAGTATATTAAAGTTTAGTACTCCAAAGCCCAGCAACGGTTGCCACAATCCCTGTGCTATTGCTGGAGTTGCTCGTATTGAGGAGGTCCTCAAGAGCAGCCTCCACCGCCTCTGTCTCTGCTTGGTTCACCTGGAAAAGCACGAGAGAGCAGCCCATACTCCACAGGACTACAGCGTAGACCCCCAGGTTTTTGCAAGGCTCTTTAACAGGGATTCTCAGAGGAAATACTGCAATCCCTATTGAGGACTGCTAGTCTGAGGTGGAACATCCCAATGAAAGACCAGGGCATCCGATGAGCGCACTGCGAACATGCCGAAACACCGAAGAGCCCTTGAAGAGCTCCCAAACAGCGATGACGGCGAGTATGCACCAGGGAACGAACCCATCAAAAACAGCCCCCCCCGCCCCCACATGCAGGGGGAAGTCCCTGAAAAACGGCACGCCCCCAGGCGAGAGCGCGATTTGGACCCACAACAACGCGAATCCCTAGGTGACAAGGGGCATGTGCGATCGGGTCAGCCGCGCACGGGCGTGACCGTGACCCACAAGGACGATCCGTGCCCCTTCACACCCGAGCTTGGAACCCCGTCATGTCTTTGGATCGCTTCGGAGTATCCTGGAAGCTATGTGGCCCTGGGACCATAGGACCCTGTGTATCCCTTTCGAATCCACAAGTAACAGAAACAAGAACAGGCTGATCCCCCCCAAGTGCCGCGCCTCCTCCGTAAGTTCTCCAAAGTCGACGGTCGAGGTAGTAGAGGTGGTCGTGGTGGTGAATACGCTCGAAACAGTTGGGGGAAACCGGCACAAGGTGGGTACGGGATTGCTGCAGCCGGCATAAAGCCGACAGTTCTCCTGGCAGGAGTGAAGCTCCACATCCCCTTGCACCTGGCTGCTGTTGTAGAAGGCCATGACAGTGCAACCTCGGCTGCCCCCCCCCAGTAACCTAGGATTAAACAGGGGGTTCCCCTGTTTATTGCTATTCAAGGGTTCTTGACAAGGGAACCTAAAAGCCCCCACCCTAAACCCTAAACCCTAAACCCTAAACCCTAAACCCTAAACCCTCAACCCTAAACCCTCAACCCTAAACCCTAAACCCTAAACCCTAAACCCTAAACCCTAAAAGCCATCAACCACTACTCGGCATCCTGGCAGCTCTCGATCCGATCGCAGAAGGCCCTGCACTCCGCCTCAGAAGTCACTGGCAAGGCGAGGACCTGGTCGCCGGGGCAATACTTGCCCGCCAGCCTTGGGAGAAGAATTAACAACCCTAAACCCTAAACCCTAAACCCTAAATCCTAAACCCTAAACCCTAAACCCTAAACCCTAAACCCTAAACCCTAATTTTGACTCTCTTTGTTCCTTTTTTGGTGGGTTCAGGTGCACCTAAAATTCCGTTTATTGGGTTCAAGTACACTTAAGAATTCATTTTGGGGCTTCATGTACCCTTAAAGATGTAACATGTGACGCAACGACGACAGAGCAGCTGCTCCTGCTGCGCGTAACTCTTTGTGGGCGCGTCGATGCTTGCGTTTGTGGCTTTGAAGTAGTTGAGGGGCACGGCGACATCTTGGCACACGGACACACGCTGGAACTCGCAGTCTCTGTAGAATGCGCACTGGTAGCAACGACTCAGGGCAGTGGAATTGTCAGAGCCGTACCAGCCATAAGCAACACAGCTCGGATCAGATGCACAGATCTGCTCGCACACGTCACGGCGTAAGACCTTTTTGAGAGTCAAAAATGCGCCACTGATGCGGTCCGAGGCATTGTAACAATACATACCATCGAGTGTTGCGTTGCGTTCGAAGGACACCTTGGTTGCCTAGGGAAAAAGGGTGCCCACTGTGTTGTTCAAAAGGGTTTACAAGGGAACCCGACCCAAGAAAACCCTAAACTAAACCCTCAACCCTAAACCCTAAACCCTAAACCCTAAAAGTGAATAAGGGTACTGCTGCACATCCCGGCCACACTGGAAGACCTTGAGTCGACCAACCCTGCAGCCATCAGAGTTGCCATCATCCACATGGCTACACAGCTGCGCTAGGGTTTAGGGTTTATGGTTTCGGGTCCTAAACCCTAAACCCTAAACCCTAAACCCTAAACCCTAAGTTCTAGCATGGCAGTAACATGGGACGCCATATGCGAAGATTGCTCACTCGCACGTGCTGGCTGATCAACCTGCTGACAGCTCCTGTGGCTGCGGCAAAAACTTGGTTTGCACCGCTTGGTCCTCCTTTGCTTTTTTGGGACAAGGGGCTCTTCCATTCAGGGAGACGCATCTTCAGCCCAACACCCTGTGAAACCCTGCACTCCTACGATCTGCATGGAAGAACGTCCCCAATCAGGCATCTCATGATTGGGACCCTTACGCTGAAAACAACGGTCGGCAAACATGCGGGGCGACTGTTACCTGCTTTGGAAGAAAGACAGCCCTTACTTGGGATAGCTAGGATGCTTAAGGACAGGCTGTTCCCGTCATAGCAACACAAGAGAAAACAAAACGAAAGAGACTAAACCGCCAAACTGCAAACCCGAAACCCTGAACCCCATCCTAAGCCCTAACCCCAACAAAAGCAAGCGCCAGTTTGAACGTTTGCTGCATGCTCGACTCAACAGCCATAAACTCCATACGGCGTTTTTCAGGGTTTGGGGCTGGGATGTTCTCCCTTCTACAAACAGTCCTTAGTAGGGACTATAATGGGGGGTCCCTAAACCCTAAACCCTAAACCCTAACCCTAAAACCTAAACCCTAAACCCTAAACCCTAACTCCCAAACCCCAAAATCCCGATTAAGGACTGCCCAAGTTTGGGGTTACTTGCTGCCTCTGGTTTCCCGCCATTGGGGCAAAAACGCAAGCAACTTCAAACCAGGGGAGCCCTTCCCCGAAAAATGACGCCTTAAACCCTAAACCCTACCCTAAACCCTAAACCCTAAACCCTAAACCCTAAACCCTAAACCCTGGGGGCCCCGGCGACATCGCGAGGTTGGGGCGCTACGGGCCCTAGCACCCGCGCGCTCCGATCCTCTTTCGGGGCTGTGACCCCTCGCCTCAGCGCTGAGGAGTTTAGGGCGGAGGGTTGGGGGTTTAGGGTTTAGGGTTTGGGGTTTGGGGTTTGGGGTTTGGGGTTTGGGGTTTGGGGGCTTGGGGGCTTGGGGGCTTGGGGGCTTGGGTTGGGGTTGGGGGTTTGGGGTGCGGCGTCTTTGAGCTCGGGGCCTGCGCTTTCTGGCACCGAAATCTGCGAGGATTCCCACGATAGGCTTTCGGCATTCAGGGCTTCAGAGACCCCGAAAGACCCTAAACCCCCTAAACCGCCTAAACTCCCTGAACCCCCCCTAAACCCTAAACCCTAAACCCTAAACCCTAAACCCTAAACCCTAAACCCTAAACGCAAGAAGTTTTCCCTTTACTGCTCAGGAGCCAGCGGCAAGTCAATCTTCTTCAGCCATCCTCTTTCTGTTGACGCACTACCTTTGAGCACAAACCTTGCGGCGGCTTGGGGCTTCGAACTTTAGGGGCTTAGGGTGTAGGGTTCAGGGTTTAGGATTTAGGATTTAGGGTTTAGGGTTTCGGGTTTCAGGTTTAGGGTTTAGGCTTTCGGGTTTAGGGTTTAGGGCTTCGGGTTTAGGGTTTAGGGTTTCGCGTTTACGGTTTAGGGTCTCGTGTTTATGGCGGGCTGCGCATGCCGGAGCTGCTGAAAGCACATCTGCGAAATTCATCCTCCATGGCCTAAACTCTGACCCTGGGGCCGGACTCAAACGCAAAGCTCCAAACCCCAAAACCCCAAATCCTAAACCCTAAACCTAAACCCACAACCTAAACCCCTAAACCCGTAAACATCCCAAGACTACCCAACCCAGGGCCAACTCCTGCGGGGGTACCGGAGCAGGCTTGTCCTGGGTCCCCACAGGCCCAGCAGTCCCCAAGCAAACAGATACCACGACACGCGCCCTTTAGGGTTTAGGGTTTAGGGTTTAGAGTGTAGGGTTTAGGGTTTAGGGTTTAGGGTTTAGGGTTTAGGGTTTAGGGTTTTAGGGTTTAGGGTCGGAGCCTTGGGCCGCATGCCTCATTTTCCTGGTTTCGCCTTGGGCAGGACCAGCTGCCGGGTCCGGTGGACCAGGCGAGCTACGCAGCTGCAGCGAAGCCTCTGGCAGTGGCTTAGGGTTTAGGGTTTAGGGTTTAGGGTTTAGGGTTTAGGGTTTAGGGTTTAGGGTTTAGGGTTTAGGGTTTAGGGTTTAGGGTTTAGGGTTTAGGGTTTAGGGTTTAGGGTTTAGGGTTTAGGGTTTAGGGATACGGAGGTTTCAGGGCTGTGGGTCACGAGCATCAGGGGCATGGCGTCCTCAACCATTTCACATCCCGGCCATGTTGAGGCAGCCGGCACATCCTTTAGCCCCTCCCCACTCATGCCAGAAGACCCGGTAGCAACAAGTCAGCCGTCAACCCTAAACCCTAAACCCTAAACCCTAAACCCTAAACCCTAAATCCTAAACCCTAAACCCTAAACCCTAAACCCTGCACTTGATGAGTCCTTTTTCCTGGGTGTGGGCTTCGCTTGCCAGCCCTCCATCGATGTTCGCCTTTGAGATCCCCGTAGACTCGACCAAGCATCACCCCGCTGAGACCCCTACGCTGCAGGGCTGGTGCGAAGGAACGGACAAACTGTGTGAAGTTATCACAAACCTGCAGAAGCCACACTGTGCTGTTATCTGATAATGGCGTCTGGCTGCTTAGTTGAAGCAACAGGAGTACCAACTGAGGAAACCAAATCAATAAATTCTTTCATCTATATGATTCTGACCGCCTAGTTTCCTCGGAGCTGAGAATCATGAACCCAAAGCCCTAAACCCTAAACCCTCAACCCTGAACCCCAAACCCTAAACCCTAACCCCCAAACCCGAAACCCTAAGCCCTAAACCCTAAACCCTAAACCCCAAACCCGAAACCCTAACCCCCTAACCCTAAACACAGACGAGGACCCGCGCCTAGGCGACTCGGAACCTCACCGGCTTGATGGTCAGGTCCTGGACCAAATCTGGGAAATGAACCCCCAAAATATTCAATTCCATAGCCCCCCCCCCCGTCCTTCCCCCTCTAAGCTTTAAGGTTTAGGGTCTTGGGGTAGGGGTATTCCGAACCTGTTCCTGAGAACCTTTTTTTTTGCAGCATGAGTATTAGGGTGGTAGCCTTCCCACTCTCAACTTGAAGGTTTAGGGCCTTGAAGGGGTCGGCTTGGGGCGTTGGGCGTACGGCTCCCCAGAATCGAGACGACCCCCCCTGAAGCCCCAAACAAACCCCCCAGGCCTCAAAAACACGCTGGGCTGGGGGATTCAATGATTTAGGGTCTAGGGTGGGTCAACCCTAAACCCTAAACCCTAAACCCTAAACCTCTCTTTCATATAATAATTTAAACCGTAATGACCTTCGCGGTTTAAGGCCCAGTATTCGTGGTTTAAGGCACAGAAATCGTGGTTTAAGGCCGGCCGTTCCCTTCGGGCTTAAACCAACGAATTCTGGGCCTTAAACCACGAATTCTGGGCCTTAAACCACGAAGGTCATTGGGTTTAAATTTAAACCTTAATGACCTTCGTGGGGTTTAAGGCCGGTCGTTCCCTTCGGCCGTAAACGCTTAAGGCCCATAATTCGTGGCTTAAGGCCCATAATTCGTGGTTGTTTAAGGCCCATAATTCGTGGTTTCAGGCCCCGTGGTTTAAGGCCCATAATTCGTGGTTTAAGGCCCGTGGTTTAAGGCCCATAATTCGTAGTTTAAGGCCCGTGGTTTAAGGCCCGTGGAGACGCAATGGCAAGAATCTGAAGTTAATAATATGAAGTGTGTTTGTTGTGTCTGTTGGTTTAGGCTGTGAAACTCAAATGATTGGAGAATGCTTGTGTTTTTGTTTTTCTCAATGTTATGGGATTCTCTGGGTGGGTGGGTGTTATATCAGAGCCGTAAATAAACTTTACCATAAAACTGCTCGATCCGGAGCTGCTGAATCTTAAACCCTAAACCCTAAGCCCTAAACCCTAAACCCCAAACCCTAAACCCCAAACCCTAAACCCTAAACCCCAAGCCCTAAACCCAGCCCGGGGCCTGCACATTCAGGAGAAGGAGGCTTGGCTCCTCTGTGAAATCGGGGATGCAGATGACGGCCGCCTCCTTGAGTAGCGGTTTAGGGTTTAGGGTTTAGGGTTTAGGGTTTAGGGTTTAGGGTTTAGGGTGTAGGGATTAGGGTTTAGGGTTTAGGGTGTAGGGTGTAGGGTTTTGGGTTTTGGGTGTAGGGTTTAGGGTTTAGGGTTTAGGGTGTAGGGATTAGGGTTTAGGGTGTAGGGTGTAGGGTTTTGGGTTTTGGGTGTAGGGTTCAGGGTTTGGGGCTCGGTGCTCAGGGCTGAGGGTTCTGGGTACAGGGTTTTATGGTTTTTTTAGGGTTTTTGTGGGGTTTTGGAGGGTTTTATGGGGTTTTATACGGTTTTTATGGGGTTTTATCGGGTTTTATGGGTATAGAGTATAGAGGTTTCGGACTTCGGGATTCGGACTTTAAGGTTTCGTGCTCACGGTTTGGGTGCTTCAGCTTAGCACTTTAGGGTCTTGGGCGTAGGGTCTAGGGTTTCGGGTGTGGTGTAGGGCTTTGGGCTTCTTGCAGGTTTCGGTTTCGGGATGTCGGGTTGAGGGCTTTAGAGTTTAGTGGGTCGGTGTGGCGGCTTGGGGATACGGGACCTGGCATGACGAGCGTGGCGCAGGAAACTCACGAACACGCAAGCACGTGTGCTTGACCCGGGCGTTTGGGCTTTGAACCTGAAAGCCCTCAACCCCAAATCCTTCAATCCTTCAACCCGAAACCCTTACAAACGCTAAACCCTAAACCCTAAAACCCTAAAACCCTAAAACCCTAAAACCCTAAACCCTAAAATCCTAACACCCTAACACCCTAAAACCCTCAACCCCACATCCCTCTGCCCCTCAAGCTCACAATCTGCCTCGTTGGCACCTTCCACGCCAGGTCCGCTCACGCGCTCCTGGGGTGTGAGGGCTTCATGGGGTTAAAGCGCTTGAGGGCTTCGACTTAGGGGTTTAAGGCTTTAGGGTTTTAGGGTTGAGGGTTTAGGGGTTTAGGGCTTAGGGTTTAGGGTTTCGAGTTTAGGGTTTAGGGCTTGGGGAATGCAGGCAATTAAGGAATGTCGGGTGTTTTGCGCAGGGTCGAGGAATAAGGTTCGTATTCCTCACGCCCTAAACCCTAAACCCTAAACCCTAAACCCTAAACCCTAAACCCTACACCTTGTTACCACACTTCTTTTGTGACCCAATAGTCCACCGGCAGAAAGGTTTCCGTGCGAGACAGAACAAGAAGAGGGAGAAAGTCCAGGCTTAGGCCCGAAACCGTAAACCCTAAACCCTAAACCCTAAACCCATACCCTAAACCCTAAACCCTAAACCCTAAACCCTAAACCCTAAACTGAATTTAAGACCCTAGGCCCCCATGCAACGTTTAGGGTTCGGTGTTTCAGGTTCCCTCAACTCCAAGCCATCCCAAGCATCACTGCAACCCCCCCAAGATCTCTGAACCCTAAAACCCAAACCCTAAACCCTAGAACCTAAACCCTAAACCCAAAACTACCCTAAACCCTAAACTACCCCAAACTATCCTAAACCCTAAACCCTAAACCCTAAACCCTAAACCCTAAACCCTAAACCCTAAACCCTAAACCCTAAACCCTAAACCCTGACCCTAAACCCTACACCCTAAACCCTGAACACAAGTCCCTGATCCCAAACCCTAAACCCGAAACCCTGAACCCTCAAACCCTGAAATCGGCCCAAGGCACCCAGGTCGCCTCACCGCAGTTGCCCGCAAAAAGGACGGCCCGGCCGCAAGCCTTCAGAACTTCATCCTAAACCCTAAACCCTAAACCCTAAACCGCTTAACCCCTAAACCCTTGAACCCTAAACCCTAAACCCTTAGACCCTTGAACCCTAAACCCTAAACCCTGAACTCCAAACCCTAAACCTAGACCCCAAACCCTAAACTCTCAACTCTTAACCCTCAACCCCAAGCCCTAAACCCCAAACCCTAAACCCCAAACCCTGGCCGGTGGTAGCGGGGTTTTGGCTCAGGGTTGGAGACTTAGGGTTCCGGGCTTGAGGGGTCTGAGATTTGCGTTCTAGGGCTTTGGGGTTTAGGGTTTGATTGGGGTTTAGGGTTTAGGGTTTAGGGTTTAGGGTTTAGGGTTTAGGGTTTAGGGTTTAGGGTTTAGGAGTTAGGGGGATCATGTTAGGGTTTTGGGAAGTAAGGGTGTGGGAGATGTGGCGTTTTGGGGCCCCGCTGTTGCTGCAGGACAAGGCCTGAGGAGCCGCGGGGATCGCGAAGGGGTCCGACAACCTTGGACATGCACGGGATGCAGGGGAGGAGATGCAACTTCAGGGTACAAGGTTTGGGGTTTAGGGTTTAGGGTTTAGGGTTTAGGGTTTGTTTGGGGTTTAGGGGTTTAGGGGTTTAGGGGTTTAGGGTTTAGGGGTTTAGGGTTTGTTTGGGGTTTAGGGGTTTAGGGGTTTAGGGCCCTGCTGGGTGCCCGAAACGGTAAGGAATATGCCACGTCAGAGACCCAAACATGGTCATAGGTGCGACTTCAAGCCAGAAATCTGATCCAACCAGGGTTTAGGGTTTCGGGTTTAGGGATTAGGTTTAGGGTTTAGGGTATAGGGTTTAGGGTTTAGGGTTTAGGGTATAGGGTTTAGGGTTTAGGGTTTAGGGTTTAGGGTTTAGGGTTTAGGGATTCGGGTTTAGGGTTTAGGGTTTAGGGTTTGGGGTTTGGGGTTTGGGGTTTAGGGTTTAGGGTTTGGGGTTTGGGGGAAGATAACCGTGACGGGTTGAGGCTCCAGGGTTCAGGGATCTGGGGCTTAGGGTGGTTCAGGGCAAGGCACACACGAAGCAGGTTCTCTTCTGAAACGCTGTGCACTTGATGGCTCACGGGCACTCATATGTAGGGGCACGAGTACCCTAAACCCTAAACCCTAAACCCTAAACCCTAAACCCCTAAACCCCTAAACCCCTAAACCCCTAAACCCCTAAACCCTACACCACACTCGAAAACCCTAGCTGCCACCACTCCTAGTCTTGCAAGATGCCCCCCAAAAATCTCGAGTCTCACCTAAAGGGGTTTGGGTGCCAGTGGTTTAAGGGCTCTGGGGGTTTAGGGGGTTTAGGGCTTTCGAGGTTAGGGTTTAGGGTTTAGGGTTTAGAGCTTAGGGGGTTGGGGCCCCGAGCTGTCAGAAGGAAATGTCTGGCTAAAATGTCTGGCTGAACATGTTGTGATGCTGGGACTCAATTTACCTACAGCGGGGGTGTAGGGGTTTGGTTTAGAGGTGTAGGGGTGTAGGGGTTAGGGGTTTAGGGTTTAGGGTTGAGGGTTGAGGGTTGAGGGTTGAGGGTTTAGGGTTTTTAGGGTTTCAGTCGATGCCACGGAACCCTGAGCCACAACTTTCGCGAAAGGCCTCAAGGGGGGAGATCTTTAGGGTTTAGGGTTTAGGGTTTAGGGTTTAGGGGGGTCTCGGCCAGCTTTTCTGTGATTTCGTCAGTTCTCCGCGTTCTTTGCTTGCTTTACTTTGTTTTTTTTGTTTGTTTGTTGTTTTTTTTTGGGGGGGGGGGGTGGCGGTCCATTCTGAACCCTGAGGCTGGATCTTTGGAGGGCTTCTTTCAGGTTTTCCTTGGGAGGCTCTCAGGCCTCCGTACCTGAGTCTTGACCCTAAACCCTAAACCCTAAACCCTACACCCTAAACCCTAAACCCTACACCCTAAACCCTAAACCCTAAACCCTAAACCCTAAACCCTAAACCCTGCGTCTTTTAGGGGGCTTGGGTTTAGGGGGTCCTCAGAGGTCTTTGGGTCCACTCCGCGCTGTCTCCTGTGAGGCCTTCCCACCTCCTTGCTTTGTTGATCTCTTGGAATGTTATTGTCCCTTATATTAACAGCTCCTTTATGGGGATTCTAGTAGCCCCCTATTCGAATCCCTGTTAAGGACTGCTAGTATAAGGGTAAACATCCCAAGCGATCTCCTTCTTATCCTATGTTTTCCGGTGCTTCCACGTTCTTGCGCATTGGTACCGTCGCGATGATTGCTCTTGTTGTTCTTAGTGCCAAGAGTCGCGAGACTTGATGCTCTTGTCTGTTTTCTTCGCAACCACAGCCATGAAATGTTCGCAGATGTGACACTGTTACTGCCGTTATACCTACCATTATTGTTAATTAATGTTCATTCCGTGGGATTCAAGGCCTCGCACGGTCCCTCAAGCTGCGCATGTTGGGGCTCAGGATTTTGCTTTGAGAAGCCCACAAATATTCCACACACACACACACACACACTCACAAACAAACAGATAAGCCCACCAAAGAGAAGCAAGGAGATCAAAATAAAGTCCGCGAACCTACCCCGCTCCCACCCCCCAAGAGCAATCTCGAGAATGCCGAAACCCAAGCCGAGCAAGTCCAACAATGTCGGGGGTTTCATGCCAAACCCCCCTCCTGAATTGGGTACCCTTCCAGAAAGCTGCCTGAACCCGAAACCCTACCCTAAATCGTAAACCCTAAACCCTAAACCCTAAACCCTAAACCCTAAAGCGCCAAAAGCCTAAAGCCCAAACCCCCGGATGGATCTGAACTGAAGCTTACCGTAAAACCAACTGGCAGGATCCGCTGCGCCCTACTTGGAGGTTCATGGTACTTATGAACCAATGATAACTGTGTAGTTTAGGGTTTAGGGTTTAGGGTTTAGGGTTCAGGGTTCAGGGTTTAGGGTTTAGGGCTTAGGGTTCAGGGTTCAGGGTTTGGGGTTATAACTGTACTTTTAACTGTACTTATAACCGGGGCTAATGAGGGGTTATCGGTACAGCTCTAATCGGTTCATAAGTACCATGAACCTCCAAGTAGAAGGGGGACCCAAACAAGATCTCCCCCGACTTGGAGGTTCATGAGTGCTTGTAAGTGGGTTAGAAGTAGGGTATTATGGAAAAAAAAGCCGTATTTAGGGGACTTAGAACCCTAAGCCCTAAACCCTAAACCCTAAACCCTAAACCCTAAACCCTAAACCCTAAACCCTAAACCCTAAACCCTAAACCCTAGTTAAAAGTACCCATGAACCTCCAACGGCGAAGAAAAGCCCCCCAAGAAATGGCCTGCAGGCGCTCCTTGTCCACAAGGAACTCGGGCCACCTGGGGGCCAGGTGGCGACGGTGCCTCCATGACGATGTTTGGGGTTTAGGGTTTAGGGTTTAGGGTTTGGGGTTTGGGGTTTGGGGTCTAGGGTTTAGGGTTTAGGGTTTTCCTTTTTTATTTGTTCCCCACCCTCGGTGTGGGGTTGTTAAAATCATGAACTCAACTCCTCTCCTCGCCCGGAACACTTCTCCTCGCCCGGTCTACTCCTCGCTCATCCCTGGAGTGCCCCTTCTTTTTGTCGGCCCACAGTTTGTAGGGTTTAGGGTTTAGGGTTTAGGGTTTAGGGTTTAGGGTTTAGGGTTTAGGGTTTAGGGTTTAGGGTGTAGGGTTTAGGGTTTAGGGTTTAGGGTTTAGGGTTTAGTGGAGTGCCCAGGCGCAGAGTGTCCCCGGAGTGCCCAGCCCCGGAGTCTCCCTGAGTGTCACCGGACTGCCCAGCCACCTGGAGTGCCCAACCCCGGAGTATCTCTAGCAAGAGAGCGTGGGGATGTTCGAAGTGAAATAACTTTATGTGTTTTTTGGGCGGGGGGGGGGGGGTTAGGGTGTAGGGTTTAGGGCTTCTCGGCTTCCAGTTGCGAGTTCGAGACGTGCACAATTTGGGCAAAAAGAAGATGTCGACTGAGCAGCGTCGTGCGAAAACCCCGCCGAAACGCAGCAAACCACGACCCCCTGTAGACCCAAGTAGAAAACCCGAAACCAGGAATCAAACATCCTATTACAAGCCCTCTTGCCCTGGAACCCTCGAAGCCCGCTACCCCCGATTTTTAAGCCTCATCCCCTGCAAATCCTAAAGCCTACGCCCATCAAAGACCTCAACTCTCAACCCGAAACCCTAAAAACCTCTCTCTCTGACAACGGGCGGGCCAGCAAGCGACCAAAGTGTCCAGGGCAGTCGCTGGTTCCGAGGCGTTGCCTCCCCGCGCTCGCGTTGCAGGCTCAGGGTTGGGGGTTTAGGGTTTCTATAGCCTGAAACCCTAAACCCTAAAGGGGGTGGGGGGGTGATTTAGGGGTTGAGGTTTTTGGAGGTTTAGGGCTTGGGGTTTAGGGATTTAGGGTTTAGGGTTTAGGGTTCAGGGTATGGGGCTAGGGTTTCGGGTTCAGGCTCAAGTTCCGGAACTTGCTGGGCCCCCGGCGCAAAGCGAGCTGCAAAGGTTGACCCGCGTGGCCGACGACCTGGCCAACGGTCCGAAACTGACTCCAAAAAGTTAAGTCTACTTGGAGGTTCATGGGTACTTGTCAGTAGGGTTGTAAGTAGGGTAGTTATAACCGTACTTAGGGGACTTAGAACCCTACTTATAAGTACCCATGAACCTCCAAGTAGGGCTTTGGGTTTACCCCTAAACCCTTAGACCCTGAACCCTATGTCCTTTCTCGGGTTCCGGGCATCTTCCCACCTGGAGCTCTGCAGTTTTGAGCTTAAGGTTTAGGGCGCCCCTAAACCCTAAACCCTACATCTTAGGGTTCTAGGGTTCTGGGGTTCTAGGCCTTCGGGTTTCGGGCCTGCGGGGTTGGTTCGCGTGGCGCCTTGGGGTTGGGGGTTTGGGGGGTGTTTTGCCAGGTCAAGGGAGCTTTTGGCTGAATAAACCCCAACCCCCAAACCCCAAACCCTAAACCCTAAACCCTGAACCCTGAACCCTGTCTCCCCTAAACTAGGCCCTAAACCCTAACCCCAAACCCTAATTCCCAAACTCTAAACCCTAAACCCCAAACCACAAGAAACGCCCCCGTGAGCCCCCAAGGCCTCCGTAAACCCTTTTGGGTTTAGGGCTTAGGGTTTAGGGTTTAGGGTTTAGGGCTTACTTAGGGTTTAGGGTTTAGGGCTTAGGGTTTAGGGTTTAGGGTTTAGGGTTTAGGGTTTAGGGCTTAGGGTTTCGGGTTTAGGGTTTAGGGTTTCGGGCAAACCCTAAACCCCCGAACCCCAAAACCTCTTGCGAGCTCAGTGGGGCCTGGAGGTCTCCCTCGACGTGGCAATGCGGGTTGGCCCAGAGCTCCAAGTTTCCGGTCCTTTCGGAGGGTAGGGTTTGGGGTTTAGGGGTTTAAGGGTTTAGGGTCTAGGGTGTAGGGTTTAGGGTGTAGGGTGTAGGGTCTAGGGTTTGGGGTTTAGGATTTATGGTTCAGGGTTTAAGGGCTGTCGGCCTAGGGGGGGTTTAGGGCTTTACGGCCGTAATAGAGGAGCCGAGCCTGCGGCATCTTGGGAAAATGGCGAAGGGCGGCGCCAGCTGAGGCAACCTCGCAGGGGAGTGGTTTGCTCAGGGTGCTTGGGCGGTTAGACGGCTCGACTCGGGAAACTCGGCTAACAGGAAACGAGACGACTCTTAGGAAACCAGGCGATTCAGGAAATTGTCGGACACTGCCCGATTCTGGAAGCTAGCCGATTCAGCAGAGTCGCCGCGGAAATGCCCCCATTCAAGCAACTCCCCAAAGGAAGGCTAGGGGTTAGGGTTTAGGGTTTAGGGGTTAGGGTTTAGGGTTTAGGGTTTAGGGTTTAGGGTTTAGGGTTTAGGGTTTAGGGTTTAGGGTTTATTCCAAATCCAGGGTTTACGAAACATAGGGGACCCGCAACAGAGATCCCCAAATAGTAGCGTTCCCTTATAGTAAGGACCCGAATAAGGCACCCGAAATTTCCGAAACCCCCAATTCGCCTGTGCAAGTTTCCCTATCGGTGCTGCCCGAGCCCCCGTTCCCAGAATCAGTTCCTGAATCGGGCAGTTTCCCGAATCGCGCAGCTTCCACAACCAGTTTCCTTGAAGCGCGAGGCAGCTCCCTGAATCCTGGCTTCCTAAGCCGCGGCTACTGAATCGTGGAACTTCATGTGTGGGCCTCTGAAACCTAAACCCCAACACCCCCAAAACCACCTGGAACACCCCCAAAGCACCCTACACGCTTGCACCCAACACCCTCACTTCCTCCACCCCCTCAGAGCCCTCCTCAACCCTAAACCCTAAACCCTAAACCCTAAACCCAAAACCCTAAACCCTAAACCGTGGGGGCTGGCTTCACCAGCCCTCTGCCAAAACTCCTGGAGCTCGAGCCCCCCCCGGCATCCTGAAACCCTGAAACCCTGAACACACCAAGCACCCAAAACACACCCTAAACCCTAAACCCTAAACCCTAAACCCTAAACCCTAAACCCTAAACCCTAAACCCTAAACCCTCCAAAAAAGCACACGAGCTCTGCCCCAAAATCCTCAGATCCCCTAGGCCCGGCTTCGAAACTCTCGCCAACTGGGGTGTCCCCGAACTTTTCAACACACTCAAACCCTCGGCCAGCTTGCTGCTGACACTTACCATGCTATAGATAGACTCTCAACCCCTAACGCCTATGAAACTACCTCAACCTGAATATCCCAGGCCCCCAAAAAACACAAAACCATAGACCCCAAACGCCCAACACTGCCGCCTGGTTGACACGCCACAGTCGCCTGGCACGGTGAGGACTTGGGGGTTGGGCGATGTAGGGCTATTTGGGGCTTATTGGGTTTATAGGGCTTGTAAGGCTAATAGGAACTTGTACTTTATGGGATTTATGTGTTTTTAGGGTTTACTTGGCTTCTGGGGCTTGTAGGGCTTCGCGTGCAGGCCTTATCCATGGCGGTGTCATGGGAACTTCTGCTGCCCCCACCCTAACTCTCCCCAATACCCAAGACGGGGCCCAGGGGCTCCGGGTTTACAGTTTAGGGTTGAGGTTTTAGGGTTTAGGGTTTAGGGTTGAGGGTTGAGGGTTTAGGGTTTAGGGTTTAGGGTGAGTGGTTTAGGGTTTAGGGTTTAGGGTTGAGGGTTTAGGGTTTAGGGTTTAGGGTTTAGGGTTCAGGGTTTAGGGTTTAGGGGTTTAGGGCTTAGGGTTCTAAACCCTGAACCCTATGAAGCCATGAGTCGCAGGAGCCAATGGCTTGGGATTCTTACCGCCAAGGGCTGGGGTCTGGTCTGCACTGTCGGGATGGATGCCCTCTCATATGACTTATATGCACACACGCTCCCTTCCCGGGCCTTCTCCACTCATGATGCACAACCTCGGTGAACGGCTTTTTCCAAGGTGTCTGAGGTCCTGGTTCCAACATGCAGAAGGCACTCCCAGCTACAAATCCGGCATCAGTTGCCTCATGAAGAAGGTGGCGCAGCAAAAAGAAACAAGAGCACAATTTGGGATGCTCCCCCTAATACTAACAGTCCTTCATAGGGATTACAATAGGGGAGGGGGGGCGAACTAGGGAACTAGAATACCCTTTTAAGGAGCTGTGAATATAAGGGGGAGCATCCCCACAGCATTCTGGAAGACCCGGCCGTAGGTGACACGCCAGGGGCCCCAGGAATAGGTCGGCCTGGAAAAAAAAAAAGCATCTGGGGTATATATATATATATGTGCATGAAAAAACGGGATATACAAATATCGGTTTTCCAGATATACTCTGTTTGTTGCTGCGTCATGTGGACACGTACTCGAGGCAATTCTGCACATCTATGTCTACCGATCTACAACCCTGACCCCTAAACCCTGGACCTGGAGCCCTGAACGCTCAACCCTAAACCCCAAACCCTCAACCCTAAACCCCCAACCCTAAACCCTAAACCCTAAACCCCAAACCCTAAACCCTAAACCCCAAACCCTAAACCGCGCCGTCCTCGTCGGCCGCTGCCGCCGCAAAGGATCTCCGCGCCTTGGAGGTCACCAAAGGTTCATTCAGGGGCTTTTGGGGGGGTAGGTTCCGGGGTTCAGGGGTTTGGGGTTTGGGGTTTGGGGTTTGGGGTTTAGGGTTTAGGGTTTAGGGTTTAGGGTGTTTAAAAGTTTATAGCCTTACTTTAAGGCTCTTCAGGGTTTAGAGGGTAGAGGTTTTCGGGGTCTACGCGGGGGGTTTGGAGGATTTAGGGTTGTTTAGGGTTGTTTTGGGGCTTAGGGTTTCGGGTTTCAAGCTTCGGGTTGGGGGAGCGGTGGTGTTGTTTCTGGTGCTCTCAACTTCAAGCCCGAAGCCCTAAACCGACCTCAACAAGGGTTTAGGGACCTGAGGGCTAGGAGGCAGTAGGGGCCTTTGGGAATTGAAGGCTTGGGGAACTGAGGGGCTTTTAAGAGGTTAAGGCGGGGGTAGGGGGGGGGTCGGAGTCCCATCCCTTCCTAAATCAGGGTCTCTTCTTCGGACCCCTCAGCCCTAAACCCTTAACCCTAAACCCTAAACCCCAATCGTAACATGGCACTCTTGTGGGTGGTTGTCAAAACTATGATCCCTTTTGGGGTACCCTGAATATTAGGTGCCGTACTATAATAGGGATCCAAAAAGGGGCCAGAATTTTGACGACCGCCCTTATAGACGGCAGGCATCGAAGAGCCTTCAAACCCAGCGGCCTCCAAACCCTAAACCCCAAACCCCAAACCCTAAACCCTAAACCCTAACCCTAAACCCTAAACTGGGCTTAGGTCTTCGGGCTGACGGTGTTCCCGGCTTTGGGGTTGAGAGTTTAGGGTTTAGGGCTTGGGGTTTAAGATTTAGGATTCAAGGTTTAGGGTTTAGGGTTTAGGGTTTAGGGTTTAGGGTTTAGGGTTTAGGGTTTAGGGTTTAGGGTTTAGGGTTTAGGGTTTAGGCTCTGGGGTTTAGGGATTTTGGGGGTCGAGGATTGGCTTGCCGGCCTTCTCAGACACAGGCAGGCGGGGCCTCTTCGGTCGCCCGCCAAGGCCTCAGGAGAACAGCAAAACCCGAAACCCTAAACCCTAAACCCTAAACCCTAAACCCTAAACCCTAAACCCTAAACCCTAAACCCAAAATCCCCTGAGCCCCAAATCCCCTGAGCCCCAAAGCCTAAACCCTGAGCCCTGAACCCTAGGACCCTGAATCCTAAATCCTAAAACCCCTGAACCCTTGAACCGAAGCCATGAAGCACAAACCCTAACTCTTAAGACCCTAGACCTAAGACGCTTTATCCTAAACCCTACGACCCTAAACCCTAAACCCTAAAATCTAGGCGGTAGCTTGAGAGTTGTTGCTCGTATGTGTTTGGGCTTTCGGGTTTAGGGTTGGGGTTCAGGCTCTGAAAATCCGAAGAAAAGAAAAGCTCAAAGACCCAAAACCGCATTGAAGGAAGATGCGCTGAAGCAACCCAGGGTTCATGCATGGCTTCTGCATCGGGTCCTCATTCGTCTTGGGTTGCTTCTTCCTCAAACCCTAAACCCTAAACCCTGAACCCTAAACCCTAAACCCTAGACCCTAAACCCTCAACCCTAAACCCTAAACCCTAAACACCGACAGCCTGTCCTTTGCCTCGCGGCTCTCATAACGGCTGCTGAGCGTGCTCCCATATTTCTGGGTGCTTCTAACGAAAAGGCGTGGCGTGTGTGGCAGAAACCCGGCGGTCGGTGCTGGGTGTTCAGAAGAACGAGGACCCTAAACCCTAAACCCTAAACGCTAAACCCTAAACCCTAAACCCTAAACCCTTACATGCATGCATACATACATGAGCAACCCTACAGCCACAAGCTCGCTTCAGGTACTTGGGCTTTCGTCTCTAGCCTAGCGCCTTTTGGCATCCTTATCTTGAACACCCAGCAACTACTACATGGAGGTTGTTCTACATTAAGGCCACATGATCGGTGGCTGCTATAACGGGGCCTCTGATACATGGGTGTGAGGGTTTAGGGCTTAGGATTTACGGCTTAGGGCTTAGGGCAGAGGACAAAAGCGAGTGTGACCCAAACGTTTTACAACCCCCAGAGCCTTCCGGCAAGTTCTACACACACAGCGTGACTTCTTCGGCGCCCAATCCACTGCCATCTGCGTAGAGCTTGAACTTGACCTGCGGCTGTACTTGGGGCTTAACAAAGCTTGGGGGGTGGAGGGTTTAGGGTTTAGGGTTTAGAGTCTAGGGTTTAGGGCTTAGGGTTTGGGGTTTAGGGTTTAGAGTTTAGATTTCTGGGTTTGGGGCTTGGGGTTTCGGGTTCCCGGAATGAAGAAGCTCCAACACCTAAACCCCAAACCCCAAATATAAACCCTAAACCCTAAACCCTAAACCCAAATGCCTTCTGCCCTTCCGCCAGCGCTTCCGGCTGGCCTTCGATGTCTTTCCTTGCGTTCAGAGCTCACTTGGAGGTTCAGAAGAGTTTCGGGCGAGGGTTTAGTGGGTTTTCGGGTTTAGGGTTTTAGGGTTTTAGGGTTTAGGGTTTAGGGTTTAGGGTTTAGGGTTTAGGGTTTAGGGTTTAAGGTTTAGGGTCTCAGAAGAAGGCGTGCGTGTCCGAGCCCAGGTTCCGGTGCATGTAGATCTTTCCGTCTCGCATCCCCTTGGCCTGCAGCAGATTTGCCACTGGGGGTGGACAGGGCCTACTTGCTCAAGTCAACACCCTGGACCCCAAACCCTTACGGCTCAAACCGCTAAAACCTCTCAACGCCCTAAGCCCTAAACCCTAAACCCTACACCCTAAACCCTACACCCCTTTCAAAACACGGAGAGATTAGCTCCCCGACAGCCTCGTGTTCGAACTCGTGGTCGGTCTTCACCCAACCATAGTGTCCTCCCAACGACGGCTCAAGAAGAGAACCCCAAACCCTAAATTTCGGAAATTCCCAAACCCTAAACCCTAAACCCTGAACCCTGAACCCTAAACCCTACACCCCAAACCTCAACATGCATAGATGGGAACACGACCCCCTCCCCTTGGAGCCAGCAATAACCACTCCCAGGAGAACAACAAACCCTAACCCTTAAACGCTAACCCCTAAACCCGAAACCCCAAACCCTAACCCCTAACCCCTAAACCCTCAACCCTAAACCCCAAACCCCCCTGAACCCGAAACCCTAAACCCCAAACGAACAAGGCGCCCGGTCCCTTCCACTCGATGAGCTCACCGAGGACATCGTCTTCGGTGACCCGCTCCCGCTGGTTGCTCCATGTCCACCAGTTATCTGGTGTGGAGGACTTTGTGGCCCCTCTAGCCCTAAACCCTGAACCCGAAACTGCCCTAAACCCAAACCCTAAACTGCCCTAAACCCTAAACCCCTGGCCCTAAAACCTAAACCCTAAACCCTAAACCCTAAACCCTAAACCCGAAACCCCCGGACCAGCATCAGCATCAGGGTTTTTGAAGGACTGGGGCAGTGAGGAGCGTTGAGTTCCGGGATTTATGGCTTGCGGTTTAGGGTTTAGGGTTTAGGGTTTAGGGTTTAGGGTTTAGGGTTTAGGGTTTAGGGTTTAGGGTTTAGGGTTTAGGGTTTAGGGTTTAGGGTTTAGGGTTTAGGGTTTAGGTTTAGGGTTGAACTGGGGGGGGGGCATCTGGCATCCCAAACCCTAACCTTGCCAAGCAGCTCATCATCTCCCACATCGCCTGCATGTCCCACTTTCCTTTTCCTTTGCCCTTGCCTGAGTCTGCAGGAGGTTGGGGTTTGGGGTTTGGGGTTTGGGGTTTGGGGTTTGGGGTTTGGGGTTTGGGGTTTGGGGTTTAGGGTTTAGGGTTTAGGGTTTAGGGTTTACGGGTTAGGGCTGAGGGCTTAGGGTTTAGGGTTTAGGGTTTAGGTTTTGGGTTTAGGGTTTAGGGTTTAGGGGCCGAGGGAGGATCAGGGTGCACTGCAATATGTACTGTAGGGGTCGGAATTCTGCTAATGATATTCCCTTACGGTCTCCGGAACCTATTCTAATTCTTCAGGCCCCAACATTGCACAGCACTCGGGGATGCGGAACGACTTTGGGACACCTTGGAACAACGCCCAAGTCGACGGTTCCGCAGCCGTCTTCAACACGAGAGCCCGCGGCGCGCCTTTGAACTGTGACGCAAGCTCTTGCAGTTTCTCATCTCCTGGCAGGTACTACGAAGGAAGGCTCGGGCTTCAGGGTTCAGGGTTCAGGCTTGAGGGTTGGGGTGCAGGGGTGGTTTAGGGTGTAGGCGGTGTAGGGGTTTGGGTGCAAGAGTGCTCGTGAGTAAGCTTCGCGGGCACTGTGGGAGGGGAGAGGCGGTTCAGGGTTAGGGCTCAAGAAGCCCTCACTTGCACAAGCTCGGCGGCAGTGTCATCAAGGATTAGGGTTTAGGGTTTAGGGTTTAGGGTTTAGGGTTTAGGGTTTAGGGTTTAGGGTTTAGGGTTTAGGGTTTAGGGTTTAGGGTTTAGAACTACGTCGTGGCGTTGGAAATGTTGGCCAGCAGTGCCCTTGATGTCGCCCAAGGCGATCTCGGCAGCAGACTGTTCCGCCTGAGGGGGCGAATGCAGGCAGGAAGCTTCGCGATTCTCTCAACTGAGGGTTTAGGGTTTAGGGTTAGGGTTTAGGGTTTAGGGTTTAGGGTTTTAGTGTTTAGGGTTTAGGGTTGTTGAGGGTTTCATAACATCAGCAAGATGTACAGGTTTCCAGGCCAGTGCCTGCGGGCCAACCGAGAAAAGCTCCTAGCAAACCCGAAACGGTGTATGGTTTGCAAAAGCCTCTGAGAAATGATAAATAACGTCGGCTTTACATGTATAAATATATATATATATGTATATATATATATATATACGTATATATATTTCTAAATTTATGTACATATATATATATATGTACATATGTATATGCCTCGAGTTGACTTGGTACTGTCGGTTCGAGGGGTTTAGGGCTCAGTGTTCCAAGGCCCTCCTCTGCTGTTGGTGCCCTTCTATGAGACCCCCCTTGCCCCCCCCCCCCCCCCCCCCCCCCCCCCAAACCGCACAATCCTCAACTCCCAAACCCCAAAGCCTGCAGCGGAAGCCCCGAAACCCTAAAGGGTTCTAGGTTTGGGGGTTTGGTCTGGGGTTTGGGGGTTTAGGGCTGAGGGTTGATTGTGGGGATGATACCCGAAAGCCCTTAACCTTAAACCCTAAACCCTAAACCCTAAGCCACCCCTTGCAGGAGGAGAGCCTTTTGCTTGTTGATGCAGAGGTGTCCCGCCCAGGCGCGCTGTCCCCACTCATCCGGCAGACTGGTGATCTGAACCTACAGGGGTCTTGGAGGCTTTGGGGGTTTAGGGTTTAGGGTTTCAGGTTTAGGATTTAGGGTTTAGGGTTCCGGGTTCAGGGTTTAGGGTTTAGGGTTTAGGGTTTAGGGTTTAGGGTTTAGGGTTTAGGGTTTAGGGTTTAGGGTTTAGGGTTCAGGGTTTAGGGTTTAGGGTTTAGGGTTTAGGCTGTAAAGGGATTTAAAGGGGGTTTAGGGTTTCAGGTTTAATTAGGGCTTTCGGGTTTAGGGTTCAGGGCTGCACTTCATGACCAACACCATAGCCATGGCACGGTGGCTTGGTACTGCGTGCCAATCTTGTTGCACACGTACACCTGAGCTCTCTCAGACTGGAGTCGGAAAACCCTGTGAAGGGCTCGGGGCGGATTAGGGTTTAGGGTTCAGGGTGTAGGGTTTAGGCTTTAGGGTTTAGGGTCGAGGGGTTGAGGGTTGAGGGTTGAGGGTTGAGGGGTTTCGGACAAACCCTCAGCCCACACTGCAGCCGGAAGAAACAAATAACTGAAAATAGGAAACACTGAAATTTTCCCACCCTTTGAGACCCCTTCCCCCACAACTCTTCGCGCTTCATATCTCACAACCCCAAGTCTTTCTAGTAGGTCATGGCGACCGGTAGGTACTAGGGTTTAGGGGTTTAGGGTTTAGGGTCTAGGGTTTAGGGTTTAGGGGTTTCGGGTGACGTGCATGGCCCAGGGACCGTCTCCCCCTTCTTCAGAAATCTGCCGATGATCTTCCTCGGTCGGGAGCCGAAACCCTAAACCCTAAACCCTAAACCCTAAACCCTAAACCCTAAACCCTAAACCCTAAACCCTAAACCCTAAACCCTAAACCCTAAACCCTAAACCCGAACCCAGGAGCCAGAGAGACGTGCACAGGCTTCTCTTAGGGCCGTTGCATGGGCCCTTACTGTAGTGTGGGCCCTCAGAAGGGTACCCCTTATCTAACCCTAAACCCTAAACCCTAAACCCTAAACCCTAAACCCTAAACCCTAAACCCTAAACCCTAAACCCCTATGCAAATTCAGGTTAAGGGCCCATGAAACTGCCCTCAGAGCCCGAAGCGCCGGCATGCACCCCACACCCCTTCAAGCCGGAGTGGCAGGAGATTTCGGGGTTTAGGGTTTAGGGTTTAGGGTTTAGGGTTTAGGGTTGAGGGTTGAGGGTTGAGGGTTGAGGGTTGAGGGTTGAGGGTTTAGGGTTTAGGGTTTAGGCTTTTTGGTGGTGAGGAGTCAGGGGTTCTGCTTAAGCACTTCCGTAACACCAGCATTTTGGGCT
Source organism: Symbiodinium natans (assembly GCA_905221605.1). Taxonomy (NCBI): domain Eukaryota; class Dinophyceae; order Suessiales; family Symbiodiniaceae; genus Symbiodinium; species Symbiodinium natans. The sequence goes on from CAJNDS010002424.1 coordinate 584,331, forward strand.
GATTGATCCCATGGAATCGTGACTTGTAGATCGCCCCTCAACCCTCAACCCTCAACCCTCAACCCTAAACCCTAAACCCCAAACCCTTCCAACGCTGGAACCTTCTCAGCTCACGGCATGCACAGGCTGTTCAGCTCCGTCTTCGGGGTGACGGCCGGGTTCTCTCCTGGCCCAACAGCGGGAAACTTCAGCAGTAAAGCCTAAAACCCGTTGGGGCTTAGGGCTTGGGGTTTAGGGTTTAGGGTTTAGGGTTTAGGGTTTAGGGTTTAGGGTTTAGGGTTTAGGGTTTAGGGTTTAGGGTTTAGGGTTTAGGGTTTAGGGTTTAGGGTAACCCTGAACCCCAACACCCTCAAACCCTTAAACCCTAAGGCCCTAACCAAAGAACCCTAAAGCCCTTAGCCTTAAACACCTAAAACCCTGAACCCCTAAAGACCTGAGCCCCTAGAAACCCTAAACCCCATAAACCCCTAAGACCCCATGACAGAGTTTAAGGGTTCCGGCCGGCAGTTAAAACGTCTCGGGCTGGTGGCTTGTGGTTTCGGGTGGGCAAGTAGGGCTTAGGGTTGGGGATTTCGGGTTTAGGGTTTAGGGTTTGGGTTTAGGGTTTAGGGTTTAGAGTTTAAGGTTTTTATTTGGGGTTTAGAGTCTAGGGCTTAGGGCGGTAGATTCAAGAAACACTCTTAAGTATGAACCATGTCATCCCTATCCTATGCATTATTGCACTGGCTCGAAGCAATTAGGGTTTAGGTTTTGGGGTGTCAGGGTGTAGGGTTTAGAGTGTATGGGGTGTAGGAGAAACCGCAACTTTACAGCAGCATGATTTGCAAGAAGCTACGAAGCAACCCTCGAACCTAAACCCTTCACCGCAAGCCTTAGACCCCATATTGGGTTGCGTGAACTACTTCGCGCGTGGTCGATTCGAGAGGGAGAGGGAAAAAAAAACTCTGCAAGGCTTAGGCGTTTGCTCGGGCAGCTGGGCAAGACAAATTCAAGAGCATGTGCACGAGACTGCTACGGCGAGCCTCGGGCAGCTCAGCACTCAACCCCAAACCCGATTCCTAAGCCCTGAGCACTCAACCCTCAAGGCTTCTTCCCCAATGGCGCAAGAACAACGCTAACACTTTGGAAGCTTAACCCTGGAAGCCCTACACCCTGTAAACCCTCAAAACCCTCAACCTCCCTAAACCCTGTAATGAAACCCTGTAAACCCGTCAAAAGCCAAAAACCCGAAACCCTGTAATCCCTGTGAATCCCCTAAACCCTTACAACCCTAAACCCTGCAGAGGCTACACGCCGAAACCGCCTGAGAACTGAAACTTGGGACGGGGCGTTCGGGGCTTGGGGCTTCGGGGGGAATTTAGGTTCAGGGTTTAGGGTTTAGGGTTTAGGGTTTGGGGTTTAGGGTTTAGGGTTATAGGGTTTAGGGTTTAGGGTTTAGGGTTTAGGGGTTCAGGGTGGTTCAGGGAGTGGGGTCTTTCCCGCCTGCTTCCTGCTTGGCCTTCTTGGCAGCACGCTCCTGGTTTAGGGTTTAGGGTTTAGGGTTTAGGGTTTAGGGTTTAGGGTTTAGGGTGTAGGGTTTAGGGTTTAGGGCTTAGGAGAAGGGATTGAGGCAAGTAAATACCTACTCACCCGGCACAAGTTTTTTGACCGATTTCCGAAATTCCGCTCGGAAAAGTGTCCTGTTTCCTCATTCCAAATTCGGAAACAAGGATTTCGGATACGGGCTTGTTTTACTAAGCCGATTTTTGATACAGGACACTTTCTCCGAGCCGAACTCTGGAAGCAGCTTTTGCCCTAAACCCCAAACCCCAAACCCCAAACCCTAAACCCTAAACCCTGAACCCTAACCCTCTTTGGCGGCTTGCTTTAGGGGCCTCGGTAATGGCTTCGCCGAAAACCCTTCAATGGCTTGCTCCCCTTTAGCCTTCTCTACGCAGCCTTTTTTTGTAGAGGGTTTGGGGTTTAGGTTTGTAATGGGCTTAGGGTTTATGGGGTTGAGGTTTAGAGGTTTGGGGTTTAGGGATTTAAGGGGTTTGGGGGGGGTGGGGTTCCTCTGCGGGCTCCTCTTTGGGGTTCCTTTTCCGGGTTTCCTTCTTTCGGGTTCCTCTTCAGAGCTCCTCATCGTGTTCACACGCAAAGGCTCCTGCTTTTTTATAAGCCTTTCTCAGGTTCTAAAGAAGGGTTTAGGGTCTATGGTGTAGGGTTTAGGGTTTAGCGTTTAGGGTTTAGGGTTAGGGTTTAGGGTTTAGGGTTTAGGGTTTAGGGTTTAGGGTTTAGGGTTTAGGGTTTACCGTGAAGCCTAGGGTTCCCCTTCTAAGAGGGCGGTCAGCATAACAAGGAGAATCCTGAGGAAACGGAAAGCAGCCTGTGTTGGGATGCTCCCCCTTTACCTGGCAGCCCTTAATAGGGATTCTTATTATTGGGGGGGGGGGGGGGGGGGTACAACAGTCCCGATTAAGGACTGTTAGCATAAGGGGGAACATCCTAAAGTAAAGGTTCCAGATGTTGGGGGGGTCGAAGGGAGGGGTGGGTGTTTAGCTGTCGCCTGACGAGCTCCTGGACTAGTGAAAGCTGGAACGTGAGATGCTGAACCCAAAAACCGAAACCTCGAACCCTAGTAAACCCAAACCAAACCCAAACCCTGGGATGTCCCCCCTTCTACGAACAGGCCTTAGTAGGGATGACCCCTACTACAATCCCTATTTTCAGGACTGTTAGTATAAGGGGAACATCCCAACCCAACTCCCCCCAAAAAAAAAAAGAAACACACACACACACACACAAACACAAGAAAGAATGGCCTCTGCAGTGAGGGGCTTCTGCGTGGCTGCCGGCCTCTTCTTCTCATTCTGCGCTGTCTTGGCCGCCTGCAGGTAGGGTGTGGGTTGAGGGTTTAGAGTTTAGGGTTTGGGTTTAAGGCAGGGTCGGGGTTCAGGGTTGAAGGTTGAGGGTCCGAGGTCAACCCCTACACTGGGTTTCCTTTGGGGCTTCAACGGTTTCGTTGTTGAGTGATGGGGTTACCCTTACAATTGTGCGCCCTGGAGTGACATGAGAACAGAATAACCCTAAACCCTAAACCCTAAACCCTAAACCCTAAACCCTACACCCCAAACCCTAAACCCTAAACCCAAACCCTAAACCACAATGTTGTTTAAGTCACCTATGGCAGCTCCTCCTGATATCTCAAAGCATCGGCTGCTTTTTGGAAACTCAACACCTGACGGACCCCGAACCTCCTCAACACCCCAAGCCTCCCAAACACCCCCAGCCGCAGCAACCGCTTGCCTCTACAAACCAACTGAACATCCCTAAACCCTAAACCCTAAACCGTACTCCCTAAACCCTAAATCCCAAACCCTAAACCCTAAACCCCAAACCCTAAACCCTAAACCGTAATCCCTAAACCCTAAACCCTAAACCCCAAACCCTAAACCCGAACTTTGACCTCCACAAGGGTTGCGTTGGCGTCCAAGGCTTGCTGTGCCGCAGACCTCTCGGCGGCCTTTGCAGGCACAGAGGACCCTTCAAGCGTAGGGGTTCAGGGGTTTAGGGTTTAGGGTTTGGGGTTTAGGGCTTAGGGTTTATCGACCCTTCAAGCGCTTGGGGTTTAGGGGTTTAGGGGTTTAGGTGTTTCGGGGTTTAGGGGTTTAGGGGTTTCGGGGTTTAGGGGTTTTGGCTAGGGGATTAAGGTTTAGGGTTTAGGGTTTAGGGTTTAGGATTTAGGGTTTAGGGTTTAGGGTTTAGGGTGCGAAGCTGCGGCCATGAAGAGCAGGGAACGAGGGGTGTGGTCGCCTGATACCCGAGACATGCCCCCCAAAACTCATCTTCCATCATGCCCTAAGCCCTAAACCCTAAACCGAAACCCTAAACCCTAAACCCTAAACCCTAAGCCCTAAACCCTAAACCCTAAACCCTAAACCCTACACTCCTAAGCCCGAAGACCCCGAAACCCGAATGTCAGGGCTTCTGGGGTCTGGCTTAGGGCCCTTCAGGGGTCCCCCCCAAAGGCGAGGTTGTGAAGGGCTTGGGGCTTAAGGGGTTTAGGGTTTAGGGTTTAGGGTTTAGGGTTTAGGGTTTAGGGTTTAGGGTTTAGGGTTTAGGGTTTAGGGTTTAGGGTTTAGGGCTTAGGGCTTAGGGCTTAGGGCTTAGGGTTCGTGATAGAGTTTAGGAGTTTAGGACTTGGGCTTGAGGGTTTGCGTCCCGAGGGGTTTGAGCCCAGGTCTGCTTTGCTGAGGAAGGGTTTAGGGTTTACGGTTTAGGGTTTAGGGTTTAGGGGCCGAGGTCTTATATAGAGGTCAGGGATTGCCTGGGGCGAGTGCTTGGCCTCCGCCGCGCGACCCTGAAGGCTCAAAACCCCCCAGCAAAGACTCTTAATCCGAATCTCGAATGGCCTCAAGCCCAAACTCAACTCAAAACCCTAAACCCCCTAAGCCTTCAAACCCTCAACCACTAAACCCTAGACTCGAAACCCCTAGACTCGAAACCCTAAACCCTAAACCCTAAAGCCTAAACCCTAAAAGAAGTCCCCGAAATGTAGCTGTGGCCTTCTGGTCAGACATGAGGTGCCCTGCATACTCCTTTCAAGGAATCGAGGGTCGTGCATTTGAGGGGATGTAGGGCTCAGGGCCCCAAACCCGAAGCCCTAAACCCTAAACCCTAAACCCTAAACCCTAAACCATAAACCCTAAACCCTAAACCCTAAAACCCTAAACCCTGCACCGTTTCCTTGCTCTACTCCCAATGTGCCCCTGCATGCTCCGCAAGGGAGATCTCTTCAAAAACGGTCACCAACACCAACACCAACACACTCCTGGCCATTCAGGCAGTTGAGTCGCACGATCGCCTGCAGGGTGGCAGAGTTTCGCTCTTCGGCTTTCGGGTTTCGGGTTTAGGGGTTTGGGGTTTGGGGTTTAGGGGGCATTGGCTCTTCAAAACGACGGAAAAGCTCAACTCAACTGACACCTGAAGAACCTGAAGCCTTCAAGCCCCGACACCAAGCTGATCCCATGCTGAGGGCCCGGAACCCGAAAATCGCAGGGCCATGGTCTTGCAGCTGGCCTGGAACTGCATCCCATACTTGCCTTCGCACAGGGCTGGATGGGGCTTGAGCCTCAAACTTTAAGAGGTTTGAAGGTTCGGGCTTTGGGGGCGTTGGGTTTGAATAGGGGCTTAGGCATTTAGAGTTTAAGGAAGTCGGTCTGCTTCTTTAAGGCGGGCTCAGGGTTTAGGGGTTTAGGGCTGAGGGTCTTCATGCTTGGGATTCCCAAGCTGCTCAAAACCCCACAAGACCACCCAAAGAAACCCAAAAAACAAAAAACGGCGCTTGCGAGCTGCTAACGGTGTAGCTGATGTCTGTCTTCGTCAGCGGCCGCTTGCAGTGCCTCAGCTGGAAGGGTGGGGAGGGGAAGGGGGGCTCGCACGACAGCAGGGAATGAGGGAATTAGAGCCCTATATATATATATATATAATATATACATACATGTATACCCTTTAAAAAGTTACATAGGGCACCTCTCTTTCCCCCATTCCCTACTAAACACCGGCAAGTCAACCCTACGCCCTAGAGCTTCTGTCATCAAGGCTGGTCATCGCTCTATGGGCCCAGTTCAATGCCCCCCCCCCCCCCCCCAACAAAAAGAGCGCACGCAGCTCGAACCGCAGAAACTTCGGGTTTGGGGGTTTTAGGGCTCATGGAAAGATCTCGCAGCAAAGCACAAAAGCCACTAAACTCCCATCGCAGCGTCTTCTGCAGAAACTGGTTCAGCTCTTGCTTGTAGTCCGGGGCAGCCATGGCGATGAATGTCTGAGAGGCTAATCCCAACAGCTTTCGTGGCCGAGTACCATGCTGGCTATCAACCCATACGCTTTGTGAAGACACCCTTGACGCGACTTCAATGTTGAAGAACCACATGGGAGTCAACAGCTTGATGGCTAACTTGACTGTACCTCTCTGCGGATAGGCCGCGTGCTGGTATGACGACGGCCTTCAAGTTTCTAGTGGTTTTAGAGTTGAAGACCACGCTACAAGAAAGAGCTTCTCCTAAGCTGACTACAAGCAAGCCGACATGACGTGGCATGTGGTTTGCAGGACCTTCGCCCCGTCTGCCCTGAGCTCAGAAGGCCATCAGCAGCACTGCGACAGACAGACCAGCACACACACACACACACACTTACACATGCGCAAGGTTTCGATGCGAAGTCTAGGCTCTTAACATGCCTCGCGGTGTTGCAAACGGCCACAACGCCGAGGTTTTTCCAGCACCCTAAACCCTCAACCCTCAACCCTCAACCCTCAACCCTAAACCCTACTGTAAGCCCTCAACCCTAAACCCTCAACCTTAAACCCTAAACCCTAACCCCTGATTTGCTTTCGGCAGGACTCCGTGGACAGTCGAGGCCCGAGCAACTCGGGAGTTCGGCATCTGCTGCATGCACTCCTCACATGAAGTAGGGTTCTTATTTCTTCTACCCCCAAAAGGACACCAAATATATACACTCACCAATATTAAAAAGGAACCTTCTATACACTCACCAATATTAAAAAGGAACCTTCTATACACTCACCAAAAACAGTGATATAAACCCTGCTTCACATCACGGGCCGGCTGGGAGGTTGAAGGTTCCGGGACTGGGTTTAGGGTTCTTGTTTCGGGTTAAGGGTTTAGGGTTTAAGGTGCAGGGTTTAGGGTTTAGGGTTTAGGGTTTAGGGTTTAGGGTTTAGGGTTTAGGGTCTGGGTTTGGGGTTTGGGGATTGTAGGGTTTAGGGTTTCGGGTTTAGGGTTTAGGGTCTAGGCATTTCAGAAGCACAGGGCCCTCCCAAGCCCTGTTTGTTCATTGGCAATACACATATGCACATTAATATGGGGGGTGGGTTTGCGAAAATCAGGGACACCTAGAATTGACCCCAAATAGTAGTATTCCCTTACAATGAGGACCCCCGAGTTTCGTAAACCCCCCCAAAATCCACCAGGCCCTAATCGCTGGCGTCTCTTGTGTTTCAGTTGGAGGTGAGGGCCCCTGAGCTCTTGGGGGGACCGGCCTCCAGCAATCACCAGCCGCCCAACCCGCTGCGACATCGCGATGTCCTGGAGCTAGGATTTAGGGTTTGGGGTTTGGGGTTTGGGGTTTAGGGTTTAGGGTTTAGGGTTTAGGGTTTAGGGTTTAGGGTTTAGGGTTTAGGGTTTAGGGTTTAGGGTTTAGGGTTTAGGGTTTAGGGTTTAGGGTTTAGGGTGAACCACGCGCGCTGCCGCAGGCCCTGTCCCAGCACCCACGCCCAACGCCCAAATTATGAACCCTAAACCCCCTAAACCCTCTAAACCCTCGAAACCCTACAAACCTCCTAAACCCCCAAAAAACCCCCTAAACCCCCCCTAAAAACTCCCTAAACCCCCCAAACCCCGTAAACCCCCTAAACTCCCGAACCCTCAGACCACCTCCTCAGTCCCCAAAAGTCCCAGGAGGAAGTCGCGAAGCAGGAGGAGCTCAGCCTTTTTGGCATTTTAGGGTTTAGGGTTTAGGGTTTAGGGTTTATGGTTTAGGGTTTAGGGTTTAGGGTTTAGGGTTTAGGGTTTAGGGTTTCGGGTTTAGGGTTTAGGGTTTAGGGTTTAGGGTTTCGGGTTTAGGGTTTAGGGTTTTCTCCGGACCCTAAGCCAGGCAAGCCAGAAACCGGGAACCGCATACACTTGCTGAAACGCGCGAGCCCGACCCCCAGGCTGGACTCGAAACGCTACTGTCGCCTAAGGCCGACACGTTCAGCCGGTAAACGCTGAAGCTCTGAGCCGTCAACCCCAAACCCCCTTGAGGCTCCCACCCGCCCCCCCCCAAAAAAAAAAAGAAACACATAACAGAAAAAAAGAAACAAACAAACAAACAAACAAACAAACAAACAAACAAACAAACAAACAAACAAACAAACAAACAAACAAACAAACAAACAAACAAACAAACAAACAAACAAACAAACAAACAAACAAACAAACAAACAAACAAACAACACACACACACACACAAGAAAAAGCCCCCGAGACCCTCAGACACCCCTCCCCCCGCTCTGGACCTTGCGCGTGCGGGCATTGCCGATGCGGAAGCCCGATGCCAAGGCCACCCTTCGTTGTCTCTGCAGGGGTTCGGGGTTTAGGGTTTAGGGTTTAGGGTTTAGGGTTTCGGGTTTAGGGTTTTGGGTTTAGGGTTTGGGGCTCACTTGGGTAGGTTCGAAAGTTGGAAAGTTTATGGCTTCATAAGGATCCTATAGGGGTAGATTGAGGGGGAAAAAGAAGGATCCTAGAGGGGATGACTGCAGGAAAACAGTAAGAATCTGCCGAGGCCTCGCGCCGTAGGCGTATGGGTAGCACAAAGCAGGCACCCCACCTCTAATCCCCTCCCCAACACCATGCACAGATTGCCCCAACCCCCCCCCCACCACCCCTGCCCCTCCCCGCAAACCCCCTCGACCCGATGCCCCACCACCACCACCATCGCTAACCCCACCCGCTTTCCTCATGTTTTCCTTGATTTCTTTGCCTGCGTGAATTCCGCGTCCACTCGTCTCCATGGCTTCAGGGCTCAAGCTTCAGGCATACTTCCGCCCTGTGTCGGACAGCATGCGCCTCGCGCTGTGCAGACCGCAGCCGAGGCGGGTCGCCGGAAGCGTTTTTTAAATTCTGTTCAAATCTGGCCCCTGTTCAGGTTCGCACGCCAGCTTCGGGCTCAGGGTGCAAAGACTGTGCGAGAGGAAGAGCTGCCCTCTGCAAAGAAGTTTCTATTTTAGGGTGGTGGTTAGCGTTTGACTGAAAAACGAGGCTACTGCAGCCAGCACGCAAATCCTTGGAGTGATCTGCCATGGATCATGGCCGCGCTACAGGTTGGAGCCTCCGTGACCTCTGGGCTTAGGTACAACTGTACGTTCACATAATCCGGTCTATGGGGTGGGAACAGCAGCTATCAAGTTCCACGCTTGCTAGAAAGAAGTGAGTGATGGTCCACCTTGACTCAGTGTCGTGAAAAAGCTGTGGCTGAAACCATGTGCAAATCATTGACGTCTAGCTGGGGGCCTGCTGTATCTCTAGATTGGCTCCAGCACTGGAAGGCACTCGTACACCTTACACCTCCCGGGAGGTTCAGCACGGATACATGTGGGGCTGCTCATGGCTATTCACTTTGCTTGACTGAGGTTGAGGACGGGAGGTTCAGGCTTTGTGGTTGGCTTGCGGAGCTCAAGCAGATTGCTTGCGGCTGCTCAGTCTGTTTTGGTTCCAGCTCGCACTCGATCCAAGCACACTCAGACTCATCTGAGAGAACAGGTGTATCCGGATTGTCCGACAACGCGTGACTTCACCGCATGTTCCTGGAGTGGCTTCTCGAAACGCGGGACGCTGACATACGCTGACTGCGCAAGCTCTCACAAGGCGGGTTGCCCTGGGCGGTTCGTGGGATTCCCAGCAGCTGAGAGCTTTGCAGCTCAAGAGTGTGCTCCGGGCCGTGGCCCTGCGGGGCCTAACTAACCCCCCCCCTCCATTCTCTGCCTGGACCAGAGAATCTGCAGATTTTGAGAAGGAAGCTTACTTAAGGACTGCAGCACCGGAGTATCTGTTACATGGGATCCAAAGCACATCAAGATGGGTTTCACAAGGGCCCCAGCTGATGCTGGGATCTGGCTAGCATCCAGAACAGACCCCGGCCAACCTTAGGGAATCCCCCTTAGCTGCACCGGGGTGTCTTGAAGCAGATTGGGCGAATTATGGCTTTCAGCAAAGGACATGCCGCCGGACGGGATCTAAGTCTTCTCCGTTTTGTTGGGAACCCCCAAAATTTGCCAAAAGCAACTTAACCGCCTCCTGCAGCCAAGGGCGTGGCGACTGCTTCGTGCCACAAGACAAGGCCAGGAGTGCGAGAAAAGGCCCTGCTGCTCTACGTGTGCAAAAAAAACAAGGTAGACGTCGGGTGAAAATCGCAAAGGGGACGATTTTTCTGTTTTTCGGAGGCTCAAGGGCGGGGAGAACCTCGCATCTGTGTGGGAACGACCAGACAGCTGATGTCGCACTCCAGAGCTCCCGAATTCGGGGAGCTGAGGCCATGAAGGACCTTGGCCAGACGAGACTTGGGGGGCATTACCGTTCCCCTACGGGGGCTGCAGTGGGCCACTAGGGCTTTAAGCTAAGGCAACATGAGGCCTAGGCTAGCTGGCTCTTACGAGTGTTCGGAGCCTTTTTTGGAAGTTTTTCGGCTGCACGGAACCTGACAGCAGGGGTGTCTCTGCCCCACCTCCGGTCGCCCCGGCGCAAACGGGAGCTGTCAATTGCAGGGCTCTTGTGCGTGGCCGAAGAATCGGCTGAACCTAGCCCACTTCGAAGCCAGGCTCTTGAAATCTGGCTTGGGGACCAGGGCATCGGTGTTCAAAGGCTCAAGTTGGCTTAAACATGTGAAGAAGCGCCTCCTTAACAGAAAACACGCCGAGGCGAAAAGGGAGCGTTGCCCTCCCTATGCCTTCTCCCTCAGAGCTCAAGAACCTCCACTTTCAGATCCTGCAACTTAAGGGGCTCCGCTGTCAAGGTGCACTCAAAGCCATGAGCCGCTGGCCGTGCTTCCTTCCAGCCGGACGCCTCGCCTCGCCGAGGCGCCGGACCGAGGCTTCCGTGGTGAACTCCCAGGGCTCTTCAGGGGGGCAGAGAACTCGTCACGTGAGCACACCAGTGAACACGCCCCCTTTGCACTTGAAGAGAGAAGGGCCGCGTAGGCGCGTGGTCTTGGGGGGCCCTTTGGTTCCGAGAGGCTGCGCGCAGCAGGTAGAGGGGGGCATCCTCGAGCACCTTGGGGGAGGCCCGAAGTCTTCGGACTGCGAGTGCCTTTGGGTGCCATTTTTTGCCGGCTGCCCAGCGACTCATGGCAAGCAGGCCGTCAAAACCTACCTCTGGCCGCTCTTCTCCGCGCATTTTAAAGTTCACATTGCTTGCGGAGTTTCTTTTTGCATTTTTTCCTGTATTTGGGGTACCCGCCCACGCACTGTCCCAACTGCTATGCCTTCCCAACATCCAAGTAGCATGGAGGGTGGGTGAAGGCACTCGGAATGGCACTTTGGCCGACGGCGACTGCAGCCTGTGCCAGGAAGGGCCTGGGGGCCAAGGGGCGGCTTTGAAAGTAATAACCAGGGGAAGGCTGTGGAAGAGTGTCAAGAATCTCCAGGCACATTCAATCTTTCTTGGACCTGCCAGCCTGGAACGAGTTTCAGGCAGCCTGCAGCTGCATGCCCTGAGGTTTTGGGGACTTGTGCCTGCGGCACGAAAACGCTGCCAGCGCCAAGATTCGCGAGACCACTTGCCGGATCGACCGCATGGAGACTATGAAGGAGGCACCGGAAGTCCCCCCATCCATGGCTTTGGGCGCTGCCCCAACCCCCCTGCTGAAGAAACAACTACATCGCTTTGCCATCTTTGCACAATCTTTGCAATCATGCAAAAGCGCCGGACACAGCTCGTGACGCAAAGCCGGAAGTGAAGGGCCATGAAGGGCGATAGCGGTGAAAGCAAGGATATACGCCAGTTATACACCGCAAGGCAGGCTCTTGGGACCTCGCTGGGCTTCCCAGTGCTCGCTGGGCTTGCTTGGCTCGATCTCGGCCCCGGTGTGTAATCAACGCGTCGGCACTTTCAAAGGCGTCTTTCGTGCCTCTTGGGAAGAAGCAAGGTGCCCATGTTAGGTCCTAGGGGCCTCACAAGGGCTTACAGGAGGTGGCCAGGGCACATGCGCTACCAAACTCGGAAGAATCCAGGGAGTCGCTGTGACTGGTTCTTAGGGAGGTCTCTGAGGTCTCCGATGTTTCAGGTTCCGGGCTCAGGGTGACACGGGCTCACACTGACACTGGGGGAGGTGCATGGGAGTCAGGGCAGCTTCTCTGCATGTGCAAGCTCCAGCTCCTCCTCTGTCTTGCAGTCCAGGAGCAGCGGCTCAGCGACCGTCTCAAGGCCGTGAGAAGCCTTCATGCTCATGATGGCATCTGGATGAATCAAGGGTGTCAGGGTGCTCACAGGGCTCAGGACTTCCGACATCAGCTCCTGGCGCCACGTGAGGCACACATGGCGAAGGCTCCGAAAGTCCGGGCCGACGCAGTGCGGCTTCTGCGGATCGGCTTTGAGGGTTTCTGCAAGGTGCCCAAGGGATTTCAGCAACGTGCTCAGACAGGGAGCCTCAGAAGCCTAGAGGAGAGGAGTCCCCCCCGCACCTCACAGCGCTCTTGGACTTCCTTAGGACGCCTTTAAGCAACTTCCGAGAGAGGCCGACGAGCGTGCGGCGCGGCAACTGCTTCCCGAGCTGAGACCCCAAAGTGTCGACTCTTGAAGGCTCCAGGCTCGAAGGACCCAAAAGGGTGCAGACTGCCAGGGCAAAAGTTCGAAGCCCATCACGCAACGCGACTTGTGGCTCGGGAGCGCGTGAGGCCAAGGACATGCCGGCCTCGGCACGTCGGGTCCACCTCCCTTCCCTCCCTTCCCTCCCTTCCTATCATCTCAGAGTGTTAGGGTTGAGGGTTTAGGGTCCGAAGTGCTGAAGACCTGCTTTTAGAGCGCGCCCTTTGAAACCCGGGGCTCATGGCCAGGGGCTGCGGCGCATGTGTCCATAAAGCCCAGGGAGCCCATGTGCCCCAGGCATGTTGGGGCTCCCGGGCTGCGCTTCTCCCAGTCCTTCCTAGTGATTCCGAGCGCGCACTCCTAGGGGATTCCGGGGATTCCTCGTGCGCGCCTTCAGGGGCACTTCGATGACGCGGGGACGCGCGAGCCAGCCGAGCCAGCCGGCCGCATGCAGAGCTTTCAGGTGGCTCAGGAGCCAGGGAAGGAGTGCTTGCAAGTAGGGTTGCGGCTTTATAGGGCCTTTAGGGCCTTTAGGGCTTAGGGGGGTACCCACCCCTTCTTCCCCGGAAGAAGGCCGTGGCAACTCAATGACTTCCATAGTCGACAGGATGGGAGGCTATTTGAGCACAGCTTCGAAGACCCGGCGCGCGTGCTGGTGAAGCTGCCCCCAAGCCGTCAAAGCCTTAATGGGGTATCCCGTACTCCGAAGACCAGTCGGCCAAGGGGTTTAGGGTTTAGGGTTTAGGGTTTAAGGCGGCCTGAACCAACCGCCCTAAAAGTCCGAAACCGCGAGGAAAACTGACTCAAGGCTCTCCGCAAGAGAGCCGTGCCCTCGACAGGCTCCACATACCTCCCGTGCCTCGGAAGGGTCAACAAAGTGAGGCTCACGGGCTCACGGCACACCCTTTTCCCACAAGCCCCGAAAAAACTCCAATCTGGCCCTCGCAGCCCTCGAAGCTTAGAGCGGCAGATTGAGGCGCGCTGGGCGCAGCAGGCTCAAGTGCTGAAAGAACGGCACGCTTTCAGTTTTCATTCAAGTCTCAAGACCTCACCCCCGCGGCGCCCCTCATCCTCAGGTTCCTACGCCTCGGTGAGCTCTCACACCGTTTTTGGGCACTGCTCTAAGACTGCTCTTGCCTGTGAAGGCTCAGAGGCTTCAAGTTCAAGCCACTCACTAGGCTCAGCAGGGTGTCCCGGACTCATCTCTCACGCTTGGTCCACGCACTCCATGGGAGAGGCCCGAAGGGAGAGAATCAGAGGCTCCATGGGTAAGTTAGCAATAGTTAGCAATAGTTAGCATGCGGTTCTTTGGCATGTTTCGGGTTCACCAAGTCTCCAAAAATGTGTGGAGAATTTTGCAGGAGCCGAGGCCACGTAGAGCCTGGCAGCTGCTGCAGAAGGGAATGGAAAGGCCCCTTTGAAAGCGCAAAGGGGTCAGGGTCCGCTGTAGTGTTTTGGGATTAACTTGGAACCGCCTTTAAGATCACACCCCGAAGTCCCAGATCTTGGGCTCGGCCCCCGGTTGTGCACCGAGCAGCCTCCAGAAATGCCCATGAGACCCATCAGCCAGAAACACAGAGGCACGCGCAGCGCCCAGAGAGGGGCGTCGGTGTCGGCGGCTTCGGTTTCGGCTCACTTGGGGCTTCAGAGGCACCCGATGCACTCTCGCAGCCCCTCGCCTTCCGGGGCATGCCATTCCTGGCATGTCCCCGAGCCCACGAACGCCCAGAACCCAAGAAGCCCTAGCCTAAAGTGCCTTTCAGGACGCTTCAGGATGTCACGACACAGGAGGTTGAGGACTCGAAGAAACCTAAGGTACTCCACTTCATCACGCCTGCGCCCCCTGGCGCCTGCTTAAGCACCCGCCTGCGCACTCGTGCCCGCCGTAGCTCAACAACTCCCAGGATCCTTAAGGGGAGACGCTGGTGCCGACATGGGAACTTGTCTGGAAAAAATGCGCAATATTCACACAACAGGAGAAGCTTCCTTGCACAAGTAGGAGGGGCAGGGGGCTGCAGACTGCACAAGCGGCAAGGGGTCCCTTGTGGTCCGGAAGTGGCTTGGGTGTGCAGTGCAGCATGGCCCTTGTTCCGGGACGCGATCGGGTGATCACGGCATGCCATGGGCTACCCCAGAATTTTGATGACAGCCTCGTTTGGGAAGCCTCAGGTTGCGTAGGGCTGCAGCCTAGGCCTAGACACCTTCATGAGTTTGTGAGGCTCTGGTCCATGGCCTCCACCAAGCTGTGGCGATGCACATTGCAGTTGGCACAGGTGCTTTCTGTGTTCAAGGAGCTCACAAAAGCCAGGGACCCCTTGAAGCTGCAAGGACGAACGACCGGAATTTGATAGGCTTCATAATGCAAGTTCGAGGACCTGCGAGGCAACTCACTTGTCGATGTTTTCGTAGGTCCCAGCTCAGCACAGAGCACCTTGCGCCGGATGAACGCATGCCGCGCCCAGAATCCGAAGCGGCGAGATTGTCTCATCAACCCTGCAGGCTGCAGCCTGCGAAGACCGGCCCACCAGAGACGTCTCAGTGGCTGATGCGCCGCATGAGCCTGCACGGCGCACGGGACTCAGGGGATTCGAAGGTGGAGGGGTGCACCGGAACCAGAGGACACTGCAAAGGACACAAAGCCAGGCTTCCACAAGGATGCCAATGCCGCCCGGGCCGCAGCGCTAGGGTGGAGGGCAGTGAGGGCAATGGGACAATGGGCACAGCAGGCGCTTGGCATCGGGGAACAACAGCCTGGCGGGTGGGGCGTGTGTGGCGTGTGTGGCGGGCCTGGCGTGCGTGGCGGGTGTCACATATACGTCTGCACAACAAGTAGGGGGAGGGCCACTGAAGAGCCCCTCACATCTCTCACCGCAGCGCTCACAAGCTGGCTACGGACGCATGCTTCAGGTACTCCGGAGTGGCGAAGCTAGTGTCTTACCATCAAGCGCCCGCTGACGCTTAAGCTAAGCAGGTACCAGAGAGGGCCCCCTTTTTTGAGGCTTCAAGAGGGGGATGAAGGGGCTCCCAAAGGCCACTAAACCCCCAAGCCACTACCAGCGCTCAGAGCTGGGGAATCTGTTGAAGCCCTCAGGTCTCCAACGCAAGGCACTTGCGATGAAGGAGTCACAAAACTTTTCAAAACCTCAGCAGCTACCACACATTTTGCCCCAAAAACAGCTTTCCTATATAACTCGTTCTCAAATGTCTGCGAGCTCTGGGCAAAGATGCTGGCGGCTCTGGCAAACCAGAGCCCACTGAGCAAATGGCCGAAGGAAGTAGCGCAGGGCGGGCTAAGGACACATCGAAGCTCCCAGAAAACCCCCGTCCGCCGTGATCTCAGGAGCATCCCAACAAGAAACTGTGTGGGGCAAAGGCAAGGCTGGAACGCCAAGAGGTCCCGCTCTTGATTTCACTTCAGGCTTTTCCATCAGTTTTGGCCCTCGGGCCCCCTCAACCTCCTAGGCTAGGCTGGCATGAAGTTCAGCCTTGCCTTCGTGATCAACTTGTGGGACAAGGCCTCAAGAGTTGCGGGTTGCTCAGTCCCACGGCATGATGCGAACTTGGACGTTGCAATGAGTGCGGCACATGACTCTCTCAGTAGAAAGTCTTGCCCGTGCACTGGTGGCATAGGGCAGATGTCGCGGATGCTTGGACCGTGGCGAGTGCCTGTGACCTCACGACAAGGCATGGCAATCCTGCAGCGGGCCCAGAGCCACAAACTGTGAGCTTGTGCCCAGAGAGCGCCAACCATGCCCTGCTTTTGCTGGCCCAAGCAACTTGGGCGCTGGCGAAAGGTTCGGCCTCACCTGTCATGAACAAAGCCATGCCGCGATGCCGAAGATCAAGGCTCTTCAAAGCCAAGCCGTCGAGCGATATGGCGCTGCCGCAACATCAGCGTGCCAAGGCTCAAACAACGGCAAGATGCCAACGGTGCCAACAAGTCCTTGCAAAAAGCGCTGCCACTTCGTCGAAGTCCTTCATGTCTGCGCCCAGCCATCATGAACAAAAGCCTTGCGAAGATCCTACATGAAAGAGCTCTACCATCAAAATGCACGGGCACAGCATGTCAAGATATGTCAAGGCTACGTCTGCGGATGTCGGAGATGGTTGGACGATGGTGCGGTAAAGGCTCGTATCGAAAATGCCAATCAACACACCGGACAGTTCCCTGCGAGCAAAAACGCTTGAATGTTTTGCACGCATCAACTTGAAGAATGGCACCGACCGATTCAATTCATGCCATGTGTGCTAGCCAGACAAGCCTTGATTGAAACATCACGCTCGGTGCCCGAACCAGCAATCAAATAGCACCGGAACAAAAACTTTAGGGTTTAGGGTTTAGGGTTTAGGGTTTAGGGTTTAGGGTTTAGGGTTTAGGGTTTAGGGTTTACTAACCCAAAGTTGCTCAAGAAGTGCTTGGCTTGTCTGACGGTTCACAAATGGAGGGGGCGGAAGTCTTCCACAAAACTTAGCTTTAGGCTTTAGGCTTTAGGCTTTAGGCTTTAGGCTTTAGGCTTTAGGTTTTAGGCTTTAGGCTTTAGGCTTTAGGCTTTAGGCTTTAGGCTTTAGGCTTTAGGCTTTAGGCTTTAGGCTTTAGGCTTTAGGCTTTAGGCTTTATGCTTTAGGCTTTAGGCTTTAGGCTTTAGGCTTTAGGCTTTAGGCTTTAGGCTTTAGGCTTTAGGCTTTAGGCTTTAGGGTTTAGGGTTTAGGGTTTACGGTTTAGGGTTTAGGGTTTAGGGTTTCGGGTTTCGGGTTTCGGGTTTCGGGTTTCGGGTTTCGGGTTTCGGGTTTAGGGTTTAGGGTTTAGGGCCTAGGGTTTTTTAATCCGAAGTATGCATCAACTAAGTTGACCAACTAAGTTGACCCCACTTATGGCCAAGCAGGCATAAGCTACAACGTCAAGTGAAATCGGCTCTTCACCTCCCCCACAGCAGATCTCCCAATGGCAACAAACCTCACCGCCCTAAACCCTAAACCCTAAACCCTAAACCCTAAACCCTAAACCCTAAACCCTAAACCCTGAACCTCAAGAGCAAATGACGCAGCACGAGGATGGGCAAGAAAAGGGCAGATCATGTGGCAATCCAAGTGCCTGTATGATGACACGATGTTGGCCCTTTCACTCAGTCTGCAAGCAAGATTACCGGACCCGTTCTTTGGTGGCATGTGCACTTCGTATACATGTGCCTGCTGATGCCAAGCGAGCGTCGCGACGGCAAACATGGCTGAGTCAAATGCTTGCAAAACAGTGTCTCATCCACTCGAACGATATGCGGAACAACAAACTCGTCAAGCACAACAGCCTGCTGAGGGGGGGGGTGGTGCATAGTTTCATCATCATGATTTGGGGTTTGGGGTTTAGGTTTGGGATATGGGGGTATGGGGGCCTTTTCGGACCCATCTTCATTGCGAGGGCTCAACAACCCCTGAAGCCTTCAGCTGGCTCCGCCCAAGAATGAAGCCCCAAATCTGTCCCCTTTTCATCGAAGCTTTTTGTGAGGAGGGTCTTGTGCTCCATGGAGCTGCAGTCCTCGAGCAACTGTGCTGCGACCGCTCCCATCCGGTGTCGAGAGGTCCACTGGTTTTTATCCGGTGGCAGACTAGTTGCTGTATGTGCCCAAGCTCAATGGAGAGTAGCTCCAATTTACCAAGCGCCCACCCCTTGCCATCGGCGTACAGGTCAGCGGCATCTGTATTGGATGATACACTCTGGGTACGCCTGATATTTTTCGAAGATAACATACTCCTCATGCGCTTGCTGCCCGTTGTGGTGGCCAGGCATTGGGCCTGGCTTCGCCACCACTGTGTCCACGCAACGTGGAATGCCAGGATGCTTCGGAGGGATCTTCCGATCTTTGTCCACTGCTTCAGCAAACGCCACATCGCCAAGTATCACTCGACTGAGCAAGATCGTGTGCAAGCTGCTCTTCTTCGTGGTGCACTGATGGCTCTTGCAGGCTTGGCTTGCAAAATAGGTTCCCTGCCCATAATAACCAGGCTTGCTCAGACGAAAGTCGAAGCCTCCAACAGCAATTTGCACAGCAGACTCATAGTCGGTACCATGGAAGAGCATGCACTTGGCAACGCTGCTATCAAGATGACCGCACTCTGCAGGCAGGTTGTCTGAAATCTGCGTGGAAAGTTGGCTGCTACCTGCCGCTATGTTAAACCAGGAAAGGTCAGACTTGACTTGCTCCAAGTGGGCTTGATACTTTGTCCACAAAGGAAAATTCTCCACTCGAAGCACGCGAGCAATCTCCACACCTGACTTGAAGGCACTCTCCCCATGATGCTGGAACTGGTGGGCGATGCTGCCCTGCAGGAGTTCAGTCAACCTTGCAAGAACCTGCTTGTCAAGCAAGTCCACAGCGTAATCCATCAGTGGCTTCAGACTGGACATGTCAAGTGATGGCTGTCACGATGATTGTCGGATTGCTGTTTGATTGCCAGGAGCTACTTGACGCGAGAAGACTTGAATTACCGGCTTCAATGCAAGCCCAATACCCTTCAGATATATTTTTGTGGTCCTTCGTATTCTTCGCCCACTATCTGAATGCGCAAGTGGCGTGTCAATGTTCTGCCGCAAGTTCCGCATAGATGTAGGCTTCACCACTGATGCTCCACCAAACCGGCGCCCCATCGATGTTGCATACCTGGACTGGGCGACTTCCCCGTGGACAATCTCGTTAGAACAGGCGCCCACGTCCAGTTTAAGGCGGGGAAAGAGATGGAAAACAAGGCGGACACTGTCTGGTGAAGCCTAAACCAGGAAGGCCGCTTCTACAACTTTGGCAGCTGGAAATGCTTCTTTTGCGAAGCGGTGAACCCGGCCAACAGTGGCAATTGTCTTGCCTGCCACAAGAGCGGCCCGAACAAAGGCGCTCCGTGCGATGGTCGTTGGACCACGGGGATCGAACAGTGGCGGGGCAATGGCGCAGCAGATTCTCTAAAGAGAACTACTGGCGCAATAAAAGCGGACGGACGCCGCTAGATTGCTTTTTGACAAGGAGCTGGCAAAGCACCTCCAAGCAATCGAAGATGCGCGGGTTCTTAACACCAGAAGTCACGCAAGCTGTACAAGCCCCACCTTTGCTGAAATCCACAAAGGACTTGTGCAAGTCAGCACTTCTCTCACATGGAAGGCTACTCAATCAGGCCCGCTTTCAAGCACCACTTTACACCGAAACCTCTTGCAAGAAAATCGATGTGGCTGATGTAAGATTTCGAACAACTTGCCTGTAACTTGGAGACGCCTTTGCAGCTCAAGCTTGTCCTGCTTCAAGACATCGCATTGTTTCGACAGCTCCGTGCACCTTCAGGTCATGTGCTGGTTCTCAACAGCGCACGCAGCAAGTTCAGCCGCAAGCTCTTTGTTCTCTTTTACTAAGCGCTTGTGCTCCTCCTTCACAATGCGATCGACCTCCACTTTCATCTTGATGCCCATCTCTTCCCACAAAGCATGGAAGCCAGAATTAGCCAACGCGGTGGAGGTTGCTTTTTTTTTTTTTTGGACTGACGCCTCTTTACTACATCAGTAGCACAGTAGGCCGGTCTTGTTGGGCTCGACGTAAAGGGTGAAACAAAGTCAGCGCACACAATCCGCCAGACACACCAAGCAACCACCAAGCAAACAAACACCAAACAAACAAAGCGAGCAATCGCGCTGAACTACTAGATACCCCACGGACTCAGTACTCGAAGTCGTCAATGAAGTCCCGGTTCACAAGGAAGCACAGAGCTTGTGGGGGAATCGCAATTGCGACATTGCCAGATTCTCAAAACCACCATCATGTAGCCACTGGTGCGACAGCGGTTATTCAAACCGAGGTCATCAGAAGAGGTTCGGATCACGTACTCGTTGTCAAGGACAGACAGCCGACACTCAATGGCGAAAGGATGTTGCAAGTCAGACTCCCTAGGGGGGATGAAAGATGTGCATATGCCCCATGGTGGTCAGCCAGTGGGGACTTAACAGCAAGAACAATCAAGGCAAGACCGGCCCAGGGCACTCCATGGTGGTCAGCCAGTGGAGTAGCTCCGAGCTCTGGGTGCTCCATTCACATTGGCGTACAAGTGCCCACCCAGAGAGGTGTCCGCACCCGGCACAGGGGGCATATGCCCCATGGAGGTCAGCCAGTGGGGACTTGACAGCAAGAACAATCAAAGCAGGACCGGCCCAGGGCACTCCATGGCGGTCAGCCAGTGGAGTAGCTCCGACCACAGGGTTCTCCAGTCAACCTGGCGCACAAGTGCCCACCCAGAGAGGTGCCCGCGCACGGCCAGAGGGGGGGCGAGAGTAGCTACAGCTACCGATTCCACGGGGAGAGTCCACAGCGAGTTACCAAACCCTTACGCCACAGGGTTTATAATGACAACGAGGAACCTCCCAGTCCAGGCATCTCACACAAGGCCACGCAACCTTGGCGCTGGCCTGCGCGTCGGCACACATCAGGTCCCTCCAAACCCAAACCCGCGAGGTACGTCGGTAAGGAGATGGGAGGGCTCACATCACATTGGTGCCGAAGTGCAAGGATCTCCATGGTATTGCTACTTTGATCCAATCAGAGCCTTCAGGTAACATCCATGCGGGCGGGGAGCCCACTTGCCCTGCCGCAGGCCAAGCTCAGACGAGGGTGACCCTCTAGAGTCTCAAGAGGGCCAGGTTGTTCTACAAGTGGGGAATGGCTCCCTGCCAAGTCAGCGGGTGCATAATCTCCACGTAGAAGTGTCCACAGCCAGCGCGCCGAACTGCTAGGTCACCCTGTGCACTCAGTACTCGAAATCGTCGAAGAGGCCGGGAGCACACATGTAGCACCGAGTGCGCAGGTGCGTCGCAAAAGGCGACGTTGCCAGATTCACAAAACCACCATCATGCAGCCACCGATGCGACTACATTCAGCACCAGCCAAGGCCGTTCACGAGAAGGTTCACAAGTCCGCCATCACAGGTGGGGCATAGTCGTGCCTTGGCACGGGACGTTGCAGGTGTCAACCTTCTTGATCCGAAGTAGAAAGTTGCCCCATGGTGGTCAGCCAGTGGGGACTTAACGGCAAGAGCAAAGGGTAGGACCAGCCCAGAGCACTCCATGGTGGTCAGCCAGTGGAGCCTCTCCGAGCACAAGGCGCAAGGTGCTTTTGACTCACAAGAGTCTCGTCCGACGGCCAAAGCAGGCTTGACTGCTTCGTTCCAGTCAGAGCCATCAGGTAAACCCAAGCAGGCGGGGACCCCACCTGCCCCGCAGGAAGCGGGAGAGTCCCCCAGTCGAAACTTCGCACTCAAGGCCAAGAAAATATCACCTTGGCCGGTGAGGGTTGAGGGTTCAATAACCAGAATCAGACCCTCCATGCCCAAACCGACAGACGTCGGCGAGGAGATGTGAGGGCTCACATCACGCTTGGCCACCTACCGAGGGGGAGGTAGTCATGTATGGCTGCTTTGACGCAAGCAGAGATATACACCCAAGCAGGTAGGGAACCCCGCAGCAACCCAAGCACAGGCGAGAGTGGCTCTCGTGAAGGCCAGGTTGTCCACAGGTGCTCGATGGCAATTGCCAGGGAAGTGGGAACCTTATCTCCGCGTAGAAGTGTCCACAGCCCAGAAGCAGCATCCCCTAGCTGGTCTCTCCCAATTGGCATGACGCCGTTGTACGACACGGGGGTGTCACCGTCCAGACGAGAGATGGTCAACACTCAAGTCCGAGGGGTTCACACACGGTCGTAGCACATAGAAGCGGGCAACCTGCCCACCTAGAGGGGGCAGAGGAAAGGAAGATTGGCCGTTTTACCGATGACAAAGCTGGAACATCCAGGCAGGACCGGTCCAGGGTAGTCCGTGGCAGATGGCCAGTGGAGCAACCACGAAAGAAAGGCCCCCCGTTCCCACAGGCACACCGCGGGGCCGACCCAGAAGGGTGTTCGCAGCTGCAAGCTGTAAGCACACCAAAGACAAGCACGATCCAATCCGTGGCGAGAGGGTTGCCAAACCCAGAGTATCCCGAGGTAGTCTTGCGGCATGTAGCGGTGAGGAGATGTGAGGGCTCACATCACGCTAGGCAGCATGCCATGAAAGGACTCAATGGTGCGTTCGCATGACGTCAGTAGGAGCCCTCACTGTCTATTGCCAGGAGCCATCCCAGTCCGGACGCCGGGAGCGATGGCCAGCTGAGGTGGTATGGGAGCGCCTCCCTCGGCTGGGCATGACCTGCATTGGAGGCAGCTCTTGCTCCTCAACCCCCCACTCAGGGATGCCGTCCGGAATGGGGATACGCATGTATCTTGTCATTGAGGTTTGGGCCGCGTGCCACATCACCCGGACAGCTTCCTGGATTTGCCTGTACTGCACAACACCTTCGTCCTTTTTCTGAAAGGGGAAGGAGGTAACTGCAGCACGCAGGGCCGAAGGCTCAGGGTCCTTGGGGGTGCCATGACAGTACATCCTAAACCAGAAGCTGTTGAGGCGCTGCTTGGTTGGATGTTTGGCTCGCATGAGCCCCTTAATGGCAGCCCAATGAGCAGTGGCTGCGTCATACCACGCATTTTGGGGACGGTGGGGCCCACGCTTGGTGGGTGTGGTGCTGATCCCTTTCCAACGCGCATCAAAGATGACTGGCAGCCGGAAAGGGGCGGAGACATCCACTTCTCGCAAAGCTGCAAGGTCAGTGGTTCGCAGCTCCGAGAAGCGCCAATCATTCACCTGTGCCTCGGGTTCGTCCTCCGCGTCAGACATGTCATCCATCGGGCAGGGAGAGCCTTCGTTAGTTTCGGAAGAGATGCTGACGACCTCCGGCGAGGTTGCTGCAGTGTTCACTTCCACAGGCGCAGCACAGGGCGAGGAGAGCAAGCACTCTAGGGGCAACACTCGCCGTAGAAAAACAGCCATTCTGTGAGAAGTGTCAGGCCATTCCAAGTTAAAAACTGACCAAAAATGTTCAATGTTTTGGTTGGCCACCGAGGCCGCAAGAGCAAGCCGGATGGCGTCAAGGAAATGGGCAGGAGGGAGGTCCGGCCTAAATTCTTGATGGTGCCTTTGCCCAAGTGTCTGTGTGCCCTGCAGCGTGATGCCTAGGAACGTATTCAGGCTGGGCTGGGCCAGCCTGGCCGTTTCCACGTCCGTGTGCTTAGCAGCTGCGGCCCATGCCTGCAAGGCTTCTTGGGAGGCTTGGCCAGTGACTTGTGGCAGTCCACTGTGCGCGTCCATCACATATTTGGTAGTAGGGCACGTGGGACACCGATAAGCGCGGCCAGCCAAGAAGGCCACCATGGCTGCAGGCGGCACATTGATCTGCAGGTCAGTAATTTTATTGTCAAATTCAGGAAAACCAAGAACAATGGGCAGCCCTGCCGTACGCTCCAGGGGACCTTTTTGGTGGGACTCGAATGCGAGCAGAAGTGCACCCAGCCAATAATCTGGGTCAGCGTAGCTGAGCATTGCAGGAAAACTGGCATTGATGACACTCGGCAAGTCCGACACCGCAGAGAAAAGATCCGCGATGTACTGCGCTGTGGTAAGAAAGCCATACCCCACCAGGGACTCCGAAAGCCTCGCTTTGTCCAGCTGCGGGACCGGGCAATCCAACATTTCAGCAAGGTCGAAATGCTGCAATGCCCCCGACAATCTAAGGCACTGCGTGATGATAGGGTCATAAACCTTCAAATACGCTGCCGGAAACGTTTCAGGCAGATGCAGTAGCGTGTCAGCGATTCCGATCAGCATACCCGAGTCTTGCAGCTGGTTCGGTATGCCGTTCAAAAACACCTCATAGGCCCTATATGCCCGAAGCTGCTGGCAGTGTGTTGTGAGGTGTTGCGAGTCACGCAGGTTCATGTAGGGCCGAGGTTTGACATTCTTACCAAAGTGATGTCCCGCTGCAAGTGCGCGCCACATGAGATCACAGACCGAGACTGTGTTGCTCTGCATGATGGTTGCGCAGGCTGGGGCGCTGGGATCGCGGGTGCCGCTGGGCTCGCTAGGCCCTCGAGGCTTGGCTTTTGGTGGTTCCAGCTGTTGAGAGCCGTCTTCGTCCAAAGCGAGAGGCCGACTTTTCTTGCGAGCTTGGACAGCGGGCACAGGCCTGGCGGGGATGAGGCCATGGGGAGGCATAGGGAGATCCGATTTTGGTTCCGTCAGGCCAAGTGAGTCCGTGGGAGACTTAGCGCAAGGGGGCTGTGACGCCTCAACCGTCTTAATCCCATCCGGAGATGCTGTGTGCGTGGGCCGTGTCCGGGGGCTGGGTGGACGTCGTACGCCAGGCGGCGGGTCCCTAATGTTGCCGCCACTACGGGGTGGACACGAGGCGGCGCTACCCCCTCCGATCCTGTGATCAGCTTCACTAGAGGGAGTCGTCACACAAGCATCCAGAGCAATAGGACTCGCGGAGGATAACAACCGCATGCTCTTTCGTTGCAGGCTCCTTCGTCAGTGGTCCTCTCTCCCGCGTTGGGGTGCCGCAAGGGGTTCGGGAAACGTCCCGTTTAGCTGGCGGAGGCGGGCTGACAGCTGCCGCAATGGAGCCCCTCGCGGCCCGAGGCTGGAGCCATGGTGTACCCCACCGCTCGCCATGGCGCGCGTTTGTGGTAGCTTCGCCTTGGGCTGGCGACTGCTGCGGCGTAGGAACCTCGACTGCAGAAGCAACGACCACGTCGGGACTGTGACTACCCGCGGGCACAGGGCTGTTTCCCGGAGAGTCCACATCAATCGCAGTTTCGGAGGCAGCCTTACCCGTACGAACCGGTAGGAGGTGAAGACCACGGGGGGCTCGCAGTATGCCGGCCTTGTGTTCGAAAGCCGGGTCAGCGCGTTGAGCCGATCCCCGCTTGGGCGGCATCCTAATGCTGGTGTCCCCTAGCAAGCAGGTGAGGTACTGGGCGACCCCATCTCCTTCCCTCACCGGCTGGAAGGGGACACAGTACACAGCATTGGGCAGGGGCTCCAGGACGAAGCCGCGCGTTTGCAGACTAACAATGGTGCCCGAGTAGGAGTTGGAGGTGAAAGAGGGACTCCCCCATCCTTCTTGCTGAAGTGTGCGGTAAAAAACCTCCCGCTTATCTCCCCAGGTGGCCTTCAAAGCCCACGCTTGATGCAGGGGTGGTGTTCCAGCCCAACTTTGCGTTCCGCAGGCAGCACGATGCTGGCTACTGTCCGTTCTCGGAAGGCTTGCTTGTGTAATGCCGTTGCAATGCCAGGGCCATCCATGCTCCACAAGCTGGCTTGTGTGCGCACATATTCAGCGCATTCAATTAGGCCTCCGGTTGCGCAGGCCGCCATTTGGAAGCATGCACCTATACCATCCGAGTAGTGCGGTGCCACGAAAACCAAAGCCCCAAGCCCTCTCGTGAAGGAGGAGGTGGCTCGGGCAAACCCTGCCTCGCTACTAAACAGGAATCCAGAAGCCCGACATGTCACAAAAACACATATCCCAAATGTGGGGCCAGTGGAGCAGGCCGTGGTGATAGCGCCGAAGAAGCGTTTAAGGGACCCTATGCGATTCATGAGGAAGGTCCGAAACGTCACAAGGCTCCAAGTGTTGGGCGCGCCAGTCAGCGGGAAGTCTTCCGCGGTTTGGCAGGCTTCAAGTAGGCTCATATCGTCATCGCCCAGTGGGTCCGCGGGGAGACTCAACTGCAGCATAAACTTCATTTGGGTAACAATCCTGGCATACTGAGAGACCATCCCGATAGGGGAGTCAGGATAGAGCTGGTGCCCAAAAGTGAGCACAATGTCCGCCAGGACCATGCTGAGGTCGTAGCTTCTGCCTAGCTTGGTTTGGGTCTCATCCTGATCTTGCACCCGTACCCATCGACACGTTTCCATCCACCTGCCTGCAAGGCTACGCAGTGGCCGCCCGAGCAGGTGCTGCATCGTGGGGCCTGGTGGCATACGTAGCCGAGGGACCAGAGCGAGAGGTTGACAGCCGGCCCGACAATGGCCTTCAGCCCGGCGGCCTGCATGACTGTCTCGGCTTGCTTCGGTTTGACGATGCTCATACAGAGAATCGATTCCAGCATCGAGACCGCTGAGAACAATACCTCAGACGCTCCAGAGGAACGGTGGGGCTTGCCCCAAGAGGGCATCTCGCCTTGTCCCTTTTTCCACGGGCCGGAACTTTGGGCCGTTTGCCGCAAAAGGGCCGCAGGCAAGGTGGCTGGCGTGTGGAGGTCGGCAGGGACCGCATTGAGGCCACAGATCTTTTGCTCCAGCAACTCCGTGACGAAGTGGTAATTGGGTCGCGATCCTCCAGCGGGCTGTCTGTGGTCGCCAATCATGACATCAAGTGCATGCTTGATGTGCGCCAGAATGGTGTTGGAACCAGGCGTGCCCAATTGCTGGGCTTCATCTCGGAGGAGCAACTCAACATCCTTTAGACGGTTAATGAGCTGCGAGTAGGGAAAGCTAAGCCTTGCCACAATCGTACCATGTGTCGTGGCTACAAGTAGCCCCCGGTACAAATCGTGCACATCAAAAGGGAGCTTATGTGTGTCCTTCTCCTTGTTACCCGGTATGCGAACGATGCGGCTGCGAACAAATTCATTGCTAGCAGTCGTGAGCCTATCAACCGCTTCGACCTAGGCCCGAACCGATTCATTGCCATGAGCGGTGTACAGGGTGAGCCGGCTCGTCAGGCACGCAAGGAGTACGCCTAGAAACGCGCAGGATCGTGTTTTCCCGCTGCCGGGCGCACCCGTTATGAATACAGAAGTACGATTAGCGGCCAGGCCGTACGAACACGCTCCCAGCAGCGCTGCCAGGTGTCCGTCCGCCCCCCAAAAGGTATCACAGAGGCGCGTAAGGAAGGCGGGACCAACCGCGAGCGCAAAGATGCTGGCTCGAGTCCTCGGATCGTGCTCGTTGCTCAACGAGTCATGGGACAGGCGTAGACACTCCGCATGCCACAGCGCAGGAGTCCGGGCGTCCTCTTGGCCGGGCAGCGGAGAGTCAGGCAGCGTAGCTAACACGCCACTCAGCAGCGTTGGCGTCCATTCTTTGCGATAGGATTGTTCCTCCGCAAGCCAAAGGTTGAGGAAGCTTTGCAAGGGGTTGGAAGCCCCCGGACCCGCAGTAAGCGATGCCTGCGCAGCTTGCGTTTCGTGCTTGCCTCTGAAGACTTGGCAGACCTCCGGGTGAATGAGCTGTGCCCATGTGTCGTGCCAGTTCCCTCTCACCACTAGCCCGATAAGGAGGACAAGCACTAAATCTGTGAGAAAGCCCGGCAACCACAGTGGCTGCCGGATGGCATCAAGAGGCGAGTCTTCTAGCGGAACGCCCAATGCAACATGCTGCCTTTCCCTAGGCATGTGTAACAGAGCATCCCAAAGCGGGGTAGAGGCTCCTCCGGGCAGAACCTCAAGCTGGCTGACTCTCGGCAGTGAGGGTCGTTGCGCGAATTGGTTGTGCTGTTCATCAGTCAAGAGCAGGGCAATGGTTATATTGACTGGCTGCATGGCCTTACTTTCTCCAGGGCCGGTGAAAAGCTTCTTCGGGGCAAGGAGCTCTATAAACATGCCTGGGTAGGCCACATCCCCCTTGTCTTCTCTCAAGGTAACCAGCAAAGCAGTGCCCTTGGCCGGCACTTTACCAGCGACAGCAAACCACTTTTTAGCCCAGTCAGGGACATCCGCCAACTCCGGTGTAAGGAGCATGACCGATGCCCTTGGGTAAACTCGATGGAGAAGGCAGATTGGCCATGTATGCGTGCCGGGCTTTATCGCCACAGGGGTGGCGGCCCGCTTGACCGCAGCTTGCTCTGGGTAGTGATACTGTTCCGAGGGCTCCTCCTCGATTTCTGCTTCCGAGGCCATGGCTAAAAACTGATAACCCAGCATGTCAACCAGGCGCTCTAACGACAGGTGGGGGAGCCACATACCCAAAACTAGCTTCATCGTGGGACCAAGTTCATGATACGGGGGCGGCAAATCAGCCAGATGCGGCTTGGCATCCGTCAGGAGGACTTGGGTACAGTCAGCACGGAGACTTGCAATGCTCCGGTTCTCAGCGGAAGGTATCCGGAGAAAAGCCTCCATATCGGGGCGTCTGATTTGCCGTCCCAGCACGGAGTTGATGAAAGTTTTAGACTTATCCGAAAGCTGGACAGAGCCACACGCAACCCCCATCAAACCTGCTCGCACTGTGCGATCCATCCGGGGGTCGGCCAAGCCGCAAATCTTTTTAGTCAATTCCTTATGCACATAATCCCCCGGCGTGAGCTGGAATAGCTCTTCACTGTGGACAAAGTGACCATAAGAGTGTCCACCACTGCCAAGTGACTCAGGTCCAGTGAAGTAGTAGAGACGCGCTCCCGCGCCAATCGCTTGCGTCCTTGCTGCCTGGCTGGGCCGGAAGATACAAAGCTGGTCGCTCTCATGATGGACAAGACTAACAGCGTGCCGCAATTCCGAACCCAGGATATATTGCAGCATGGCCCGTGGCATGGCAACGCCGCCCAAACGTGCCTTGATGTGGACAAAATCGCCCTTGCAGTCAGGAAGCTTTTGGCGCTCATGCCAAGCGATAGCCACAGCAGCGCCCGTATACGACCCAGCTGAGAAACCCGTAACGCACAGTTTGCACTCGCCAGCTCTACCCGCGGCGAGGCCCACATGCAGAGCGGTCAGCGCAGCAGTATGTGGCATGTGCAAGTGAGCCAGGGCAGGGCACATTGTCAAGGAGGCTTCTACCGAGCTGATTCTAGCACGAACCGCCGCTGGCAGACCGCATCCTTCGACCTGAGGGTACAGAGCACGTGCCCATAGCTGGGCGGCTTGGGGCAGGAGCAACAATGCATGTGCGGCATTACCGCTGGTCGAAAGCAACAACGGGCGTTGTGTGTCCTCATATCGGACCTTTTTGCCCTGGTTGTCCCGGACTGTTTCCATTTCTAAGCCAGTGAGTGCATAGGAATTGGCTGTGTGAATGATGCTACCCGACACAGTGGGGGGCGTATTCTCGGCCTTCCCATTCATCCCGCTAATGAAGAGCGACCGACATTCCCCTGAGGGGGTTAGGTGAGGCTTTGGAGGCGGGTACTGGTAGGCAGGAAAGGCAAAGGCTGCCAGGGCTTGTTGCACACGCATGGCTAGTCCATCATCCCAGTATTGACTGAGGCCCAACGGCGTGACCTTTATGTCTGCGGCGAAGAGAGGCCACGGCAGATCCGCCTGGGCTAACCAAGCATGCGCAGCGGCAGCAAGAAGAGCAAGCGGCCCAGTGGGGGTATTGGGTCGACTGCGCCATTTCGGGGTGGCCCTGCAGGAAGATAGGGCCTCTTTCTTCCAAAACATGAGGACCCCAGGGAAGAGCTGGAGCCGCACTGGTCCACTGCCCTTTTGCCCAACAGAGGCCCACAGAGGGACGGTGTCCCCGTTGCCCCAGACCGACTCGGGTAGAGTAGGCAGCCGTAACACACTCCCCCACTGCGGCAAGGTGTTTTTGCCTTTGGCACCATATCCATGCACAAAAGGAGGGGGTATAACCTCGGCGTATCGGTTCGCCATGAATAAGTCAGGACCAGGTAGGATTGCCAAACGGGAGTGCGAGCCGCCGTAACCCATGAGCAAGGGAAGAAATCCCTGTTCATATGGGCCTTGTCCCCACGTTTTGACCCCTCTGACCTGCCTGACTGGGGAGGTGCCAAACTGGATGTCTGGCTCTGGCCGGCCAGCAGTAAGGTCGGCCGTTTTCCACGCAACCTCATGTATGTATCTTCCTAAAAGTGCCCACGCAAACACAAAGTCAGAGTGCTTGTGAGCAGTGGTTCCGGCAAGAGGGGTGTTGCGTAGACATTGCCGATAATGGATCTGGTCCAACGGCACCTGCTCATGCATACCAGGCAATGGAGTGGGCACTTCACTGGGCATGATGACTAGCTGCAGGGCTCGGCTCAACGCAGTACCAATTGAGGTCACCGCACTAGCGACGTTGCCAGGGATGCAGAAGCGAGGGGGCCGGGGATGTTTGCCGTCCGGAGCATTCGGGTAGAAGAGGACCAATCCCCCATTTGCTTCGAGCTGGTCCTCGGACGCACAAACCATGCCAATTGAGTTTGGCGATCGGGCCCCACACGGTATGGACCCGTCCGGCGAGCAACTCCACGGCGAGGCTGGAAGCGAGCCACAGGGCTGTGTCTCGTCCGTCTCGACTTCCATGCTGCCCAGTGACTCCGTCGAGAGGGTATTGGGCAGTAGATCGAGGACTGCAAACCTGCGCAGCTCTTCTGCTTCCCACCTGGCAGTGAACAAGGTGTCATGGTCAAGCAACATCAAGACCACCCCTGGCGCAAGGACTCTGAGGACTGCCAGAATTTCGGGCCCCGCCCACGTAAAGTGCACAGAAGCTAGCCCCGCTTCCTTGGTATTAATCAAGATGGGAAACCACCTCTCCTTAAACGGGCCTTCCCACTGCATGCGTGCTACCAAATGCCGGACAAAGTAGGGGAAGTGCGGAATAGACAAGAAGCAGCGACTATCCGTGACTAAGAGCAGGACATGGCTCCTGCGGACTCAGCAGCCCGGAGCTGTGGAAGTAGGCAGCCGAGTAATGCATTGTAGTCAATCTCTGGGTGGAGACCTTGCGGCTCAGGCGGTTCGCCGGAAATGGCTCCCGAGGCCAGTTTCAATGGCAGTACGCCGCTAGGGGTGGGCTCAGGGAAATTCTGATTACTTTCTAGTGCCTGCGCGAGATCCTCAGGCTCCTGAGGCCCCGGCGCATGGTCAGCACTGAGAGTGCGAAGCTGGCATATAGCCTGCATTGCGGTCGCCGCAAGGACCTGTGGACCTGGGTGGCTAGGGACCTGCCATGGCGGCAGGTCGGCTGCAACTGCTCCCATGTGGAATTCGTGGCTCGATCCTACTGACCTCACTCACTGGGTATGCTCCAACACGTGGAGGAATCGGCGGTATGGGAGGGCGAGGACTATTATCCGGCCAGCAGACCCTAGGTGGATTAGGTGATGGAGTTTGCCAGGGCCCGGGAGACAGGGCTGTCTCCCTACCCGCTCCTTGTTCGGTGACAACACTCGCCCAAGGGGGAAGGTCTATCGCGTCACCAGGCACAGCACTGTGCGTGGACACCGCTCGCCCCATGAGGGCACTGCTATGCGGCATGATGCCGATGCCTGGCCTCCATGCATGCAGGAGAAAACAGCGAACCGTGGGTTGCCGGGCGAAGCAGACGGCGTTGCTGTTTCTCAAAAAGGCAGAATGGTCCAGACACAACAAGGGTTGTATTTCCGGCGGAAAGTATCGGCACCAACCGGCAGCATCGAGTTCGTGAGGCAGGATGACGCCGGCTTGCATCTGCCTGGTCATTGCGACATCACTGGTCCCTAAAGTGGCAAGTGCAGTGAGTTGCCCTCTCCTGGCAACGTGGACTTGGAGCACTTGCGCTCCAACCCGGATCGCGTACGGTTGACAGGCATACGACTCCATGGCATCACTCACCGAACATGGCAGGCCAAACTCATGTGACTACCCCACAGACAGCGGAGAACCACGAGGCAACCTCCAGACACGAAGATCCCTGGAAAGCCCTTACAAAAACTACGGAGGGACACAAGGAAGGGGAGGACCAAACAGAAAGCACAACACACAGGAGAGAAGAAGCAGAAAGGCGAGAAAAAACCAGTCAGGAGCGTTACAACCCTCTACACAATGGGTCCTCGTTCAGTCAGCCTGCCACCCTTAGCTTGAGCCAGGGCACATCCAACGTGCAACCTGAAAAGGGATGCAGCGTGTCATCGCAGGTGGCTGTTACTTGTGGCTGCAATGTGCTGCATGTACAAAGCAATGACCTGGAGACAATGGCATCCTTTACTTTGTCCGTGCACAGTAGTAGCACCAGAATGCAGGCGTACCTCGGTTGCTGGTCTGTTTGTAGCGGCAACACAAGGGCCGGCGCGCATAAATCGATTAAAATGGAAAAAGGAAGGTACTCTCTACCCTGCCCCGACGACTACTCCGGGAGCTCGATATGGTCCGCCAACAGCCAATCAGGATCGCTCAGCAATGCAGGCCACACCACATGCTCCGGGTCCTTGCCGATAACCACCTGGTGGATTGTGAGGCCGGGGGCCCAGGGGTACTGCGTGCGTCCGTAGCCCTTGAAGGCGGTAAAGTGTGAGTCTTCGGAAAGGGCTTCTGTGACAGGAGGCACGCGATGATTGCCCCGCACCGAGTAGCACATCCGAAGGTGGTGCTGAAAGGTCTCTACGTCCTTTCGTCCGCCATGACTAAAATTCGTGTCTCCCCGCTCGTTGGGGCTGGCAGCAAAGAAGGCAGCCTAATGGGGCCCATGCAAACACAAGCCCGGAAGGTCGCATGGGCCTCGGAAATTGCAATCTGGTAGGTGATGGTTTTTTGCAGAGCCAAGGCCCATGAGATATGTGGGCAAGGAGATGCGAGGGCTCGCATCACGTTGGACGGCCAGTAGGAGCGGTAGAATTTCCATTGTATACACTGCCTTGGTCCAGGCAGCACCGTCAGGCAGCATCCAGGCGGGCGGTGAGCCTGCTTGCCCCGCCACAGGCCATGCGCAGGCAATGACGGCCTTTTTGAAAGCCAGGTTGCTCCACAGATACTCGATGGCCCCTTGCCAAGGCAGTGGGTGCATATTCTCCACGTAGAAATGTCCACAACCAGGGAGGAGAAGCACTATCGAGTTGGCTTCCCCTGCATCCGCACTCGGCCGGGATACAACAAAGGGGAGGGTTGAACTGCCATGGCTCGCCGTAATCCAGGTGTTTTCACGCCCAGCTACGAGCGGAGGGGCGACCAATGGAGGAGGCTGCAGGTTCTCCAGGCCAAGGGGCTCTTGCAATGCCATGGCGAAGAAGGGGCAGCCTACCCAATTGATGGGGCAAGGTAGAGGAAGACTGGGCAGTCTTGCCTGAGAGCCGTGCCGTCCAGCGCAAAGAATGTCACACAACAACAAGCTTGCTCCCAACTTCCCCTGACTCAGCTCCCTTCAGTTGGAGACTACATCAGCAGTAAAACATGATCAATGGTTACAACTTTCCAAATCGGTCAAGACAACAGCATGACATTACAGGAATGCCGCATGACCATGGATAACGACCGATGTACTAGGCCGCCGTTTGTTCCGTATTCGCACAAGGTCAGCGTTAGATGTCACTATCCGAATGCCGATTGTCCTCAAGCAGATGCATGGTCTCGTCATCTAAATGCTCGAGAATGTCGGTAGCAATACGTTCATCGAGGAAGCACGCTACCCACTCCAGAATGACGGCATTATCATTGGGGACAGCATCGGACATCGCTTGCAAAAGCAAATTGACTTTATCGGCAGTGAAACGCCATGCAAGCAAAAGATGCTGCTCCAAATGCGCTTTTATGAGGTAAATTGGAAAATCTTCCTGGCTATGCACAATGATTGGCCTGGCCCAGGCTAAAAGGGCATTCTGCTGTGGTCCAGGCGGACGTCTGAACATAGCCAGTAACGCCCCGTACTCCTGGGCAAGCTCGTTCCTCAGATCCTGCGAAAGATCTCGAAGGTGGTGTGCAAGCCAGGCACGATGACCTCCAACAGAGTGCGCGAGTTCGGCCGCAGCAACCATGGCCCAGGGTCCGTTGATTAGGACGTCCTTGGGCTGCCGAGGCATCGCGGATTCCTTGCAGTACGAGGAGCTTGGTGAGCGATATCCAGCCAGCACTACAAGTGTGGCCGTGGCCTTCGAGGATGGGCTCGCTGGAAAAGAACCAACGAAGCAGCCATGCCGGGCAGTTAGTTCGGGGAGGGCAAGCGGGCGCCTGCTCCTGTGAGCCCTGGCGGCACGGAACAAGGGGGCAAGTTAGCGGGTAATACCATCACTCCTTTATGTTCGCGGCTGAGAGGGCTATGAGCCACAGGAACAAACTGTCAATCCATGCGGGGGACTAGGGCGTGTGAGTGCGGGCGCACTCACGTACCCAACATCAAATCACTCCCGCACCCTCACAAGATTCTCCGCAGGTAATACTCGGGAGCAAGGGAGCAACCCGAACGGGAGCTCCTGAGCCGCTTCACCGAGCCCCTGCTCGGAAATTGCGGTGAGGGGTCACTGCTCGTCAAACTTGTACAGAGAACGTAAATGGATCTACTGCCTTGAAAAGAGATGCAGGTTCCTACACCGCCGTGTGAGTGCGGGCGCACTCACGTGGCATGAGCAACTCAACCGTCCTCCTCCACTTGCCCAGTGACTGGGGTCCCAGCCTGGCTAGAGGAGGGGAAGAGTATAGCATTGTTTCGCATTCGCGCGACACCCAAGTCCATCAATTCCGTAACATGAAGCTGCAATTTGAAATGGGTGCAGTTCACACGCACGACGGGCACAACACGCTGTGTACTGGCGAAGGTTGACGTCGATGTCACAAAACGCCTGCGCGATGCCCAAGCCCCGATGATGCCTCCCCAGCGCCGACAAACAGTAGCCACTCTCGCGGTTTCCCTCAGGGATGGGAGGGCAACCCTATAATTCTCGACTCCAGGAGCGACGTGAGGGAGGCGAGTATAACAACAACCCCAATTCGACTGTTGTTGCCGCCAGAGGTACACTTGTGGAGGCTCAGAGAAGCCTTCGCGCGGCTCTATAATTAACCACAGGCTCAAGCACACAGTGCACGCATCAAAGAGGACACAACGCAATGCATCCAATGGGCAGTCGTGAAGGTGTCTGTCGCTGTGCCTGGAGGCGGGCCTACAGCAGGCCGACGTAGGGCTCAACTGCGAGACAATCACAAGCAGCGGAGCAAGACGTTCCATGTGGATTTGAGGGCTGGATGCCTCAACCATGTCAGTGATGCCTTCCTGAGGGAAAGGCGGTGGACTACCTTGGATCTACAGAGTTGATCTGAGCAGCACTGCACAGCACCCATGAAAAAAGTCCCGCCAACACATTCCCTAGAATGCAAAACCGCGAAAGCAGTGTGTAACTGGAGAATGAGACCCTCATGCTTCCAATGCCAAGCATCAGTGAAGGGGGGGAGTCCTCGTTGTGGGGTAAGGATGCTGGCCTGTTGCCAATCTCACCCTTATGCGCGTTACTCAACATCAAGACTGTATGATTCAAATCGTTTGGTGCATTGCCCCCTTCACCGCCTGCAGCCAGACCTTCTTGGAGTCTTCGCTGTTTCGCAACTCAGTCACCTACCTGTCCCTCCGCGCTGTGCCCTGGTGGATTGGCCGGTGGGCACACCGTTCACTGTATATGCCTACAATGATCTCCAGGCTGTAAGGGCTTCCACCCGTCACTGTTGGCTGACCGTCCTGGCACCTGCAGCTCCTCAACCCAAGCGATTGGAATGACCTACCTTGCCCTGTTTTGGCTTCTTGCAGCTGGCCTGTATCCCTGTTGATGGTCAAATGCGTTGAGGGAACGCAGTGGGCACCTCGAGTGTCGATCTTTTGTCCTGGCCGACTCACAAGGGGCAGTTGCGAGTCCTGCGTCGGTCGGCAGTCCTCCAAGCTTTTGCTCCGAATGCAAACATACTCCTGAAAATGCAGTAGGAAGCTGCTTTACGGACTGACCCCGGGGCAGCCTCAGACTCACATGAGCCAAAGCTCAACTACGCTAGTGTAAGCCAAAAGGCGGCAAGAAGGCGTTGTCAATGCAGCCAGCCGTTCTAGCATCAAAGTGGGCTGTGGGAGGCGGAGACCAATCTGAACAGGTGACCTTCGAAGGTGAAGCACTTGTACTTAACTTTTGGGACGTGTCCGCAACAAAGCTCTCTTCATCGCAAAGTACGAAAGCCCGATTTTTAGGGACCAATGTGGCCTCAACGTTTTCTGCGGTTGTGCAGAGTCGTTTGCTGGACATTGCAGAATGAAAGTTTTTTGGCAGGCTTGGGCTTTGAACAGCAAAGATATTTAAGCGTGTTGCAGGCCCGGATTTTCACATGCGCCCAATGAAGAAGAAGATTTTGGGCGGGCGACGTCCCCAGCGACAGGGTTGTGCACGTGGGTTTGGAGTGGGTTTGACCGTTTTGAAGGGACTGAGAATGGCGGGTGGGTTTGGGGTGGGTTCAGCGTGGGTTTGGGGTGGGTTTGGCTGGGTTTGACCATACTTTGAATGGACTGGGGTCGGTTTGGCCATGTTTTGAAGGACTTGGGGTGGGTTGGGCCTGTTTAGAAGGGGTGCGGGTGGGTGGGGGTGGGTTTGACCGTGTTTTGAAGGTGGGATGGCTTTGGGGTGGTTTTGACCATGCTTTGACGGGGCTGGGATGAGGGTAGCTTCCGGGTGGGCTTGGGGTGGGCTTGGGCGGGTTTGACCATGCTATGAAGGGGCTGGGTTGGGTGTGACCTCTTTTGAAAGGGTTGGGGTGAGGGGGGGTTGACTGTGTTTGGAAGAGGCTGGGAAGGGGGCTTGATTTCCACAGCAAGTGCTAGGAGACCGAGTTCCTGCCTCGGCTTAACCTGCTTGAGAACATAGCGAAGGTCACTTTCCTGCTGCATGGTGGAGGCCCTCCACCCCCGTAGAGTCTTAACAAAACGGACCAAGGTGGCGAGCTGCCCGCGAACGGCGGAGTCGTTGTGTTCCCGAATTAAAAAACATTGTTTTGTTATTCCGGAAACCTAGGACTCCACGGCACTTTATTGGTTAATTGCAATTTGCGAGGACTCCGCCGACTCCGCCGAGGCTTGTCACGCCGACTCCGCCAGAGCTACAGTTGGTGCCCCTCTACTCTTGATTAGCGACGCTGCGTAAGTGGGCAGGGGTAGAGTTGCGGGAAGAGCACGTGACTATTAGCTGGAAGTGTATCAGATAGTGGAAGCAGAAGGCAGTGTGCACGTGAGGCTTGCAGCTGTGATTCTGTGACCTCCAAATCTGGGGTCGAAAAATCTAGGCAATTCTGGCTTCGTGTGTGTGGGCCTCCCCTGTGCAAGTTTCTCTCATGTTGATCACTTCCACAAGAAAGCTGCTTGCGGAGGTTGTGGTTCTCAGTAATTGCTCTTTCCACGTTGAGGGCTTGTCTGTGGGCCATAGTCGCCTGAGTGTAGCAGTCTCGAAAGCGCCAAAAGTAGAAGAATTCGCGGCCCCAAACAAACGGCCCCAATTTTGGGGTCGCAGTTTCACCCCCCCCCCAATCTAGTTCCAAATTGTATTGCGGGAGCTGGGTCCATTTCGCGGCCCCATTTTTGGGGCCGCGAGACGGCCCGTTTTTTTGGCCCTTGAATTTGAGCCTGTGGGCGCAAGCAACCCGATCGCGCCTGCCCTTTTTCTAGTAACTTTGGGCAGCGTCGCGGTGAGCGTGCGGGGGCTTGTCCGAAGCAGCTGCACGCTCGTCTTTGTAATGCTGCAGTGAGGCAGAACTGCAACTGTGGAGGCCCGTCCTGGCGAAGCCAGAATTGCTTGTGTTTTGCGGCCCTGAAAGCGGGGCCGCCCGACTTCCCCATAACTTGGGCTTCGTCCTGGCAATGCTGCTGGCCCGCCAGTTGAGCTGCAGGTCTTTGTTGGTGTTTTCTGTGGATAGGAGTCACGCTTCAAGCTCTGGAGTTGACCAACGTGGCGTCAACGTTTTCTGCGGCTGCGCAGAGTCGTTTGCTAGACATTGCAGAATGAAAGTTTTTTTGGCAGGCTTGGGCTTTGAACAGCAAAGATATTTAAGCGTGTTGCAGGCCCGTTTTAAGTTGCCATGCGCCCAATGAAGAAGAAGATTTTGGGGACGGGCGACGTCCCCAGCGACAGGGTTGTGCGCGTGGGTTTGGAGTGGGTTTGACCGTGTTTTGAAGGGACTGAGAATAGCGGGTGGGTTTGGGGTGGGTTCAGCGTGGGTTTGGGGTGGGTTTGGCTGGGTTTGACCATGCTTTGAATGGACTGGGGTGGGTTTGGCCATGTTTTGAATGGACTCGGGGTGGGTTGGGCCTGTTTAGAAGGGGTGCGGGTGGGTGGGGGTGGGTTTGACCGTGTTTTGAAGGTGGGATGGCTTTGGGGTGGTTTTGACCATGCTTTGACGGGGCTGGGATGAGGGTAGCTTCCGGGTGGGCTTGGGGTGGGCTTGGGCGGGTTTGACCATGCTATGAAGGGGCTGGGTTGGGTGTGACCTCTTTTGAAAGGGTTGGGGTGAGGGGGGGTTGACTGTGTTTGGAAGAGGCTGGGAAGGGGGCTTGATTTCCACAGCAAGTGCTAGGAGACCGAGTTCCTGCCTCGGCTTAACCTGCTTGAGAACATAGCGAAGGTCACTTTCCTGCTGCATGGTGGAGGCCCTCCACCCCCGTAGAGTCTTAACAAAACGGACCAAGGTGGCGAGCTGCCCGCGAACGGCGGAGTCGTTGTGTTCCCGAATTAAAAAACATTGTTTTGTTATTCCGGGAAACCTAGGACTCCACGGCACTTTATTGGTTAATTGCAATTTGCGAGGACTCCGCCGACTCCGCCGAGGCTTGTCACGCCGACTCCGCCAGAGCTACAGTTGGTGCCCCTCTACTCTTGATTAGCGACGCTGCGTAAGTGGGCAGGGGTAGAGTTGCGGGAAGAGCACGTGACTATTAGCTGAAAGTGTATAGTAACATAGTAGAAGCAGAAGGCCGTGTGCGCGTGAGGCTTGCAGCTGTGATTCTGTGACCTCCAAATCTGGGGTCGAAAAATCCAGGCAATTCTGGCTTCGGGTGTGTGGGCCTCCCCTGTGCAAGTTTCTCTCATGTTGATCACTTCCACAAGAAAGCTGCCTGCGGAGGTCGTGGTTCTCAGTAATTGCTCTTTCCACGTTGAGTGCTTGTCTGTGGGCCAGAGTCGCCTGAGTGTAGCAGTCTGGAAAGCGCCAAAAATAGAAGAATTCGCGGCCCCAAAACTGGGGCCGCCAAACGGCCCCAATTTTGGGGTCGCAGTTTCACCCCCCCAATCTAGTTCCAAATTGTACTGCGGGAGCTGGGTCCATTTCGCGGCCCCATTTTTGGGGCCGCGAGACGGCCCGCTTTTTTGGCCCTTGAATTTGAGCCTGTGGGCGCAAGCAACCCGATCGCGCCTGCCCTTTTTCTAGTAACTTTGGGCAGCGTCGCGCTGAGCGTGCGGGGGCTTGTCCGAAGCAGCTGCACGCTCGCCTTTGTAATGCTGCAGTGAGGCAGAACTGCAACTGTGGAGGCCCGTCCTGGCGAAGCCAGAATTGCTTGTGTTTTGCGGCCCTGAAAGCGGGGCCGCCCGACTTCCCCATAATTTGGGCTTCGTCCTGGCAATGCTGCTGGCCCGCCAGTTGAGCTGCAGGTCTTTGTTGGTGTTTTCTGTGGATAGGAGTCACGCTTCAAGCTCTGGGGAGTTGACCAACGTGGCCTCAACGTTTTCTGCGGTTGTGCAGAGTCGTTTGCTAGACATTGCAGAATGAAAGTTTTTTGGCAGGCTTGGGCTTTGAACAGCAAAGATATTTAAGCGTGTTGCAGGCCCGGATTTTAAGTTGCCATGCGCCCAACGAAGAAGAAGATTTTGGGGACGGGCGACGTCCCCAGCGACAGGGTTGTGCACGTGGGTTTGTGGAGTGGGTTTGACCATGTTTTGAAGGGACTGAGAATAGCGGGTGGGTTTGGGGTGGGTTCAGCGTGGGTTTGGGGTGGGTTTGGCTGGGTTTGACCATGCTTTGAATGGACTGGGGTGGGTTTGACCGTGTTTTGTGGACTCGGGGTGGGTTGGGCCTGTTTAGAAGGGGTGCGGGTGGGTGGGGTGGGTTTGACGGTGTTTTGAAGGTGGGATGGCTTTGGGGTGGTTTTGACCATGCTTTGACGGGGCTGGGATGGGTTTGACCATGTTTTGAAGGCGCTGAGGGTAGCTTCCGGGTGGGCTTGGGGTGGGCTTGGGCGGGTTTGACCATGCTATGAAGGGGCTGGGTTGGGTGTGACCTCTTTTGAAAGGGTTGGGGTGAGGGGGGGTTGACTGTGTTTTGAAGAGGCTGGGAAGGGGGCTTGATTTCCACAGCAAGTGCTAGGAGACCGAGTTCCTGCCTCGGCTTAACCTGCTTAGAACATAGCGAAGGTCACTTTCCTGCTGCGTGGTGGAGGCCCTCCACCCCCGTAGAGTCTTAACAAAACGGACCAAGGTGGCGAGCTGCCCGCGAACGGCGGAGTCGTTGTGTTCCCGAATTAAAAAACATTGTTTTGTTATTCCGGGAAACCTAGGACTCCACGGCACTCTATTGGTTAATTGCAATTTGCGAGGACTCCGCCGACTCCGCCGAGGCTTGTCACGCCGACTCCGCCAGAGCTACAGTTGGTGCCCCTCTAATCTTGATTAGCGACGCCGCGTAAGTGGGCAGGGGTAGAGTTGCGGGAAGAGCACGTGACTATTAGCTGGAAGTGTATAGTAACATAGTAGAAGCAGAAGGCCGTGTGCGCGTGAGGCTTGCAGCTGTGATTCTGTGACCTCCAAATCTGGGGTCGAAAAATCCAGGCAATTCTGGCTTCGGGTGTGTGGGCCTCCCCTGTGCAAGTTTCTCTCATGTTGATCACTTCCACAAGAAAGCTGCCTGCGGAGGTCGTGGTTCTCAGTAATTGCTCTTTCCACGTTGAGTGCTTGTCTGTGGGCCAGAGTCGCCTGAGTGTAGCAGTCTGGAAAGCGCCAAAAATAGAAGAATTCGCGGCCCCAAAACTGGGGCCGCCAAACGGCCCCAATTTTGGGGTCGCAGTTTCACCCCCCCCAATCTAGTTCCAAATTGTACTGCGGGAGCTGGGTCCATTTCGCGGCCCCATTTTTGGGGCCGCGAGACGGCCCGTTTTTTTGGCCCTTGAATTTGAGCCTGTGGGCGCAAGCAACCCGATCGCGCCTGCCCTTTTTCTAGTAACTTTGGGCAGCGTCGCCCTGAGCGTGCGGGGGCTTGTCCGAAGCAGCTGCACGCTCGTCTTTGTAATGCTGCAGTGAGGCAGAACTGCAACTGTGGAGGCCCGTCCTGGCGAAGCCAGAATTGCTTGTGTTTTGCGGCCCTGAAAGCGGGGCCGCCCGACTTCCCCATAACTTGGGCTTCGTCCTGGCAATGCTGCTGGCCCGCCAGTTGAGCTGCAGGTCTTTGTTGGTGTTTTCTGTGGATAGGAGTCACGCTTCAAGCTCTGGGGAGTTGACCAACGTGGCCTCAACGTTTTCTGCGGTTGTGCAGAGTCGTTTGCTAGACATTGCAGAATGAAAGTTTTTTGGCAGGCTTGGGCTTTGAACAGCAAAGATATTTAAGCGTGTTGCAGGCCCGGATTTTAAGTTGCCATGCGCCCAACGAAGAAGAAGATTTTGGGGACGGGCGACGTCCCCAGCGACAGGGTTGTGCACGTGGGTTTGTGGAGTGGGTTTGACCATGTTTTGAAGGGACTGAGAATAGCGGGTGGGTTTGGGGTGGGTTCAGCGTGGGTTTGGGGTGGGTTTGGCTGGGTTTGACCATGCTTTGAATGGACTGGGGTGGGTTTGACCGTGTTTTGTGGACTCGGGGTGGGTTGGGCCTGTTTAGAAGGGGTGCGGGTGGGTGGGGTGGGTTTGACGGTGTTTTGAAGGTGGGATGGCTTTGGGGTGGTTTTGACCATGCTTTGACGGGGCTGGGATGGGTTTGACCATGTTTTGAAGGCGCTGAGGGTAGCTTCCGGGTGGGCTTGGGGTGGGCTTGGGCGGGTTTGACCATGCTATGAAGGGGCTGGGTTGGGTGTGACCTCTTTTGAAAGGGTTGGGGTGAGGGGGGGTTGACTGTGTTTTGAAGAGGCTGGGAAGGGGGCTTGATTTCCACAGCAAGTGCTAGGAGACCGAGTTCCTGCCTCGGCTTAACCTGCTTAGAACATAGCGAAGGTCACTTTCCTGCTGCGTGGTGGAGGCCCTCCACCCCCGTAGAGTCTTAACAAAACGGACCAAGGTGGCGAGCTGCCCGCGAACGGCGGAGTCGTTGTGTTCCCGAATTAAAAAACATTGTTTTGTTATTCCGGGAAACCTAGGACTCCACGGCACTCTATTGGTTAATTGCAATTTGCGAGGACTCCGCCGACTCCGCCGAGGCTTGTCACGCCGACTCCGCCAGAGCTACAGTTGGTGCCCCTCTAATCTTGATTAGCGACGCCGCGTAAGTGGGCAGGGGTAGAGTTGCGGGAAGAGCACGTGACGATTAGCTGGAAGTGTATATAGTAGAAGCAGAAGGCCGTGTGCGCGTGAGGCTTGCAGCTGTGATTCTGTGACCTCCAAATCTGGGGTCGAAAAATCTAGGCAATTCTGGCTTCGGGTGTGTGGGCCTCCCCTGTGCAAGTTTCTCTCATGTTGATCACTTCCACAAGAAAGCTGCCTGCGGAGGTCGTGGTTCTCAGTAATTGCTCTTTCCACGTTGAGTGCTTGTCTGTGGGCCAGAGTCGCCTGAGTGTAGCAGTCTGGAAAGCGCCAAAAATAGAAGAATTCGCGGCCCCAAAACTGGGGCCGCCAAACGGCCCCAATTTTGGGGTCGCAGTTTCACCCCCCAATCTAGTTCCAAATTGTACTGCGGGAGCTGGGTCCATTTCGCGGCCCCATTTTTGGGGCCGCGAGACGGCCCGTTTTTTTGGCCCTTGAATTTGAGCCTGTGGGCGCAAGCAACCCGATCGCGCCTGCCCTTTTTCTAGTAACTTTGGGCAGCGTCGCGGTGAGCGTGCGGGGGCTTGTCCGAAGCAGCTGCACGCTCGTCTTTGTAATGCTGCAGTGAGGCAGAACTGCAACTGTGGAGGCCCGTCCTGGCGAAGCCAGAATTGCTTGTGTTTTGCGGCCCTGAAAGCGGGGCCGCCCGACTTCCCCATAACTTGGGCTTCGTCCTGGCAATGCTGCTGGCCCGCCAGTTGAGCTGCAGGTCTTTGTTGGTGTTTTCTGTGGATAGGAGTCACGCTTCAAGCTCTGGGGAGTTGACCAACGTGGCCTCAACGTTTTCTGCGGTTGTGCAGAGTCGTTTGCTAGACATTGCAGAATGAAAGTTTTTTGGCAGGCTTGGGCTTTGAACAGCAAAGATATTTAAGCGTGTTGCAGGCCCGGATTTTAAGTTGCCATGCGCCCAATGAAGAAGAAGATTTTGGGGACGGGCGACGTCCCCAGCGACAGGGTTGTGCACGTGGGTTTGGAGTGGGTTTGACCATGTTTTGAAGGGACTGAGAATAGCGGGTGGGTTTGGGGTGGGTTCAGCGTGGGTTTGGGGTGGGTTTGGCTGGGTTTGACCATGCTTTGAATGGACTGGGGTGGGTTTGACCGTGTTTTGAATGGACTCGGGGTGGGTTGGACCTGTTTAGAAGGGGTGCGGGTGGGTGGGGGTGGGTTTGGCCGTGTTTTGAAGGTGGGATGGCTTTGGGGTGGTTTTGACCACGCTTTGACGGGGCTGGAAGGCGCTGAGGGTAGCTTTCGGGTGGGCTTGGGGTGGGCTTGGGCGGGTTTGACCATGCTATGAAGGGGCTGGGTTGGGTGTGACCTCTTTTGAAAGGGTTGGGGTGAGGGGGGGCTGACTGTGTTTTGAAGAGGCTGGGAAGGGGGCTTGATTTCCACAGCAAGTGCTAGGAGACCGAGTTCCTGCCTCGGCTTAACCTGCTTGAGAACATAGCGAAGGTCACTTTCCTGCTGCGTGGTGGAGGCCCTCCACCCCCGTAGGCCCTCCACCCCCGTAGAGTCTTAGCAAAACGGACCAAGGCGAGCTGCCCGCGAACGGCGGAGTCGTTGTGTTCCCGAATTAAAAAACATTGTTTTGTTATTCCGGGAAGCCTAGGACTCCACGGCACTCTATTGGTAAATTGCAATTTGCGAGGACTCTGCCGACTCCGCCGAGGCTTGTCACGCCGACTCCGCCAGAGCTACAGAAGTAGGTGCCCCTCTAATCTTGATTAGCGACGCCGCGTAAGTGGGCAGGGGTAGAGTTGCGGGAAGAGCACGTGACTATTAGCTGGAAGTGTATCAGATAGTAGAAGCAGAAGGCCGTGTGCGCGTGAGGCTTGCAGCTGTGATTCTGTGACCTCCAAATCTGGGGTCGGAAAATCTAGGCAATTCTGGCTTCGGGTGTGTGAGCCTCCCCTGTGCAAGTTTCTCTCATGTTGATCACTTCCACAAGAAAGCTGCCTGCGGAGGTCGTGGTTCTCAGTAATTGCTCTTTCCACGTTGAGTGCTCGTCTGTGGGCCAGAGTCGCCTGAGTGTAGCAGTCTGGAAAGCGCCAAAAATAGAAGAATTCGCGGCCCCAAATTTGGGGCCGCCAAACGGCCCCAATTTTGGGGTCGCAGTTTCACCCCCCCCAATCTAATTCCAAATTGTATTGCGGGAGCTGGGTCCATTTCGCGGCCCCATTTTTGGGGCCGCGAGACGGCCCGTTTTTTTGGCCCTTGAATTTGAGCTTGTGGGCGCAAGCAACCGGATCGCGCCTGCCCTTTTTCTAGTAACTTTGGGCAGCGTCGCGCTGAGCATGCGGGGGCTTGTCCGAAG
Source organism: Symbiodinium natans (assembly GCA_905221605.1). Classification (NCBI taxonomy): domain Eukaryota; class Dinophyceae; order Suessiales; family Symbiodiniaceae; genus Symbiodinium; species Symbiodinium natans. The sequence continues at coordinate 629,008 of CAJNDS010002424.1, forward strand.
CAGCTGCACGCTTGTCTTTGTAATGCTGCAGTGAGGCAGAACTGCAACTGTGGAGGCCCGTCCTGGCGAAGCCAGAATTGCTTGTGTTTTGCGGCCCTGAAAGCGGGGTCGCCGGACTTCCCCGTAACTTGGACTTCGTCCTGGCAATGCTGCTGGCCCGCCAGTTGAGCTGCAGGTCTTTGTTGGTGTTTTCTGTGGATAGGAGTCACGCTTCAAGCTCTGGGGAGTTGACCAACGTGGCCTCAACGTTTTCTGAGGTTGTGCAGAGTCGCTTGCTAGACATTGCAGAATGAAAGTTTTTTTGGCAGGCTTGGGCTTTGAACAGCAAAGATATTTAAGCGTGTTGCAGGCCCGGATTTTAAGTTGCCATGCGCCCAATGAAGAAGAAGATTTTGGGGAAGGGCGACGTCCCCAGCGACAGGGTTGTGCACGTGGGTTTGGAGTGGGTTTGACCATGTTTTGAAGGGACTGAGAATAGCGGGTGGGTTTGGGGTGGGTTCGGCGTGGGTTTGGGGTGGGTTTGGCTGAGTTTGACCATGCTTGGAATGGACTGGGGTGGGTTTGACAGTGTTTTGAAAGGACTCGGGGTGGGTTGGACCTGTTTAGAAGGGGTGCGGGTGGGTGGGGTGGGTTTGACCGTGTTTTGAAGGTGGGATGGCTTTGGGGTGGTTTTGACCATGCTTTGACGGGGCTGGGATGGGTTTGACCATGTTTTGAAGGCGCCCTTAGCTTTCGGGTGGGTTTGGGGTGGGCTTGGGCGGGTTTGACCATGCTATGAAGGGGCTGGGTTGGGTTTGACCTCTTTTGAAAGGGTTGGGGTGAGGGGGGCCTTGACTGTGATGTTTTGAAGAGGCTGGGAAGGGGGCTTGATTTCCACAGCAAGTGTTAGGAGACCGAGTTCCTGCATCGGCTTAACCTGCTTGAGAACATAGCGAAGGTCACTTTCCTGCTGCGTGATGGAGGCCCTCCACCCCCGTAGAGTCTTAGCAAAACGGACCAAGGTGGCGAGCCTGCCCGCGAACGGCGGAGTCGCTGTGTTCCCGAATTAAAAAACATTGTTTTGTTATTTCGGGAAGCCTAGGACTCCACGGCACTCTATTGGTAAATTGCAATTTGCGAGGACTCCGCCGACTCCGCCGAGGCTTGTCACGCCGACTCCGCCAGAGCTACAGTAGGTGCCCCTCTAATCTTGATTAGCGACGCCGCGTAAGTGGGCAGGGGTAGAGTTGCGGGAAGAGCACGTGACTATTCGCTGGAAGTGTGTCAGATAGTAGAAGCAGAAGGCAGTGTGTGCGTGAGGCTTGCAGCTGTGATTCTGTGACCTCCAAATCTGGGGTCGAAACATCTAGGCAATTCTGGCTTCGTGTGTGTGGGCCTCCCCTGTGCAAGTTTCTCTCATGTTGATCACTTCCACAAGAAAGCTGCCTGCGGAGGTCGTGGTTCTCAGTAATTGCTCTTTCCACGTTGAGTGCTCGTCTGTGGGCCAGAGTCGCCTGAGTGTAGCAGTCTGGAAAGCGCCAAAAATAGAAGAATTCGCGGCCCCAAATTTGGGGCCGCCAAACGGCCCCAATTTTGGGGTCGCAGTTTCACCCCCCCCAATCTAATTCCAAATTGTATTGCGGGAGCTGGGTCCATTTCGCGGCCCCATTTTTGGGGCCGCGAGACGGCCCGTTTTTTTGGCCCTTGAATTTGAGCTTGTGGGCGCAAGCAACCGGATCGCGCCTGCCCTTTTTCTAGTAACTTTGGGCAGCGTCGCGCTGAGCGTGCGGGGGCTTGTCCGAAGCAGCTGCACGCTTGTCTTTGTAATGCTGCAGTGAGGCAGAACTGCAACTGTGGAGGCCCGTCCTGGCGAAGCCAGAATTGCTTGTGTTTTGCGGCCCTGAAAGCGGGGTCGCCCGACCTCCCCGTAACTTGGGCTTCGTCCTGGCAATGCTGCTGGCCCGCCAGTTGAGCTGCAGGTCTTTTTTGGTGTTTTCTGTGGATAGGAGTCACGCTTCAAGCTCTGGGGAGTTGACCAACGTGGCCTCAACGTTTTCTGCGGTTGTGCAGAGTCGTTTGCTAGACATTGCAGAATGAAAGTTTTTTGGCAGGCTTGGGCTTTGAACAGCAAAGATATTTAAGCGTGTTGCAGGCCCGGATTTTAAGTTGCCATGCGCCCAACGAAGAAGAAGATTTTGGGGACGGGCGACGTCCCCAGCGACAGGGTTGTGCACGTGGGTTTGTGGAGTGGGTTTGACCATGTTTTGAAGGGACTGAGAATAGCGGGTGGGTTTGGGGTGGGTTCAGCATGGGTTTGGGGTGGGTTTGGCTGGGTTTGACCATGCTTTGAATGGACTGGGGTGGGTTTGACCGTGTTTTGTGGACTCGGGGTGGGTTGGGCCTGTTTAGAAGGGGTGCGGGTGGGTGGGGGGGGTTTGACGGTGTTTTGAAGGTGGGATGGCTTTGGGGTGGTTTTGACCATGCTTTGACGGGGCTGGGATGGGTTTGACCATGTTTTGAAGGCGCCCTTAGCTTTCGGGTGGGTTTGGGGTGGGCTTGGGCGGGTTTGACCATGCTATGAAGGGGCTGGGTTGGGTTTGACCTCTTTTGAAAGGGTTGGGGTGAGGGGGGCCTTGACTGTGTTTTGAAGAGGCTGGGAAGGGGGCTTGATTTCCACAGCAAGTGCTAGGAGACCGAGTTCCTGCATCGGCTTAACCTGCTTGAGAACATAGCGAAGGTCACTTTCCTTCTGCGTGATGGAGGCCCTCCACCCCGTAGAGTCTTAGCAAAACGGACCAAGGTGGCGAGCCTGCCCGCGAACGGCGGAGTCGCTGTGTTCCCGAATTAAAAAACATTGTTTTGTTATTCCGGGAAGCCTAGGACTCCACGGCACTCTATTGGTAAATTGCAATTTGCGAGGACTCCGCCGACTCCGCCGAGGCTTGTCACGCCGACTCCGCCAGAGCTACAGTTGGTGCCCCTCTAATCTTGATTAGCGACGCCGCGTAAGTGGGCAGGGGTAGAGTTGCGGGAAGAGCACGTGGCTATTCGCTGGAAGTGTGTCAGATAGTAGAAGCAGAAGGCAGTGTGTGCGTGAGGCTTGCAGCTGTGATTCTGTGACCTCCAAATCTGGGGTCGAAAAATCTAGGCAATTCTGGCTTCGTGTGTGTGGGCCTCCCCTGTGCAAGTTTCTCTCATGTTGATCACTTCCACAAGAAAGCTGCCTGCGGAGGTCGTGGTTCTCAGTAATTGCTCTTTCCACGTTGAGTGCTTGTCTGTGGGCCAGAGTCGCCTGAGTGTAGCAGTCTGGAAAGCGCCAAAAATAGAAGAATTCGCGGCCCCAAAACTGGGGCCGCCAAACGGCCCCAATTTTGGGGTCGCAGTTTCACCCCCCCAATCTAGTTCCAAATTGTACTGCGGGAGCTGGGTCCATTTCGCGGCCCCATTTTTGGGGCCGCGAGACGGCCCGTTTTTTTGGCCCTTGAATTTTAGCCTGTGGGCGCAAGCAACCCGATCGCGCCTGCCCTTTTTCTAGTAACTTTGGGCAGCGTCGCGGTGAGCGTGCGGGGGCTTGTCCGAAGCAGCTGCACGCTCGTCTTTGTAATGCTGCAGTGAGGCAGAACTGCAACTGTGGAGGCCGTCCTGGCGAAGCCAGAATTGCTTGTGTTTTGCGGCCCTGAAAGCGGGGCCGCCCGACTTCCCCATAACTTGGGCTTCGTCCTGGCAATGCTGCTGGCCCGCCAGTTGAGCTGCAGGTCTTTGTTGGTGTTTTCTGTGGATAGGAGTCACGCTTCAAGCTCTGGGGAGTTGACCAACGTGGCCTCAAGGTTTTCTGCGGTTGTGCAGTCAGTCGTTTGCTAGACATTGCAGAATGAAAGTTTTTGGCAGGCTTGGGCTTTGAACAGCAAAGATATTTAAGCGTGTTGTTGTGCAGGCCCGGATTTTAAGTTGATTAAGTTGCCGTGCGCCCAACGAAGAAGAAGATTTTGGGGAAGGGCGACGTCCCCAGCGACAGGGTTGTGCTGGGTTTGACCATGTTTTGAAGGGACTGAGAATAGCGGGTGGGTTTGGGGTGGGTTCGGCGTGGATTTGGGGTGGGTTTGGCTGGGTTTGACCATGCTTTGAATGGACTGGGGTGGGTTTGACCGTGTTTTGAATGGACTCGGGGTGGGTTGGACCTGTTTAGAAGGGGTTTGACCGTGTTTTGAAGGTGGGATGGCTTTGGGGTGGTTTTGACCATGTTTTGACGGGGCTGGGATGGGTTTGACCATGTTTTGAAAGGGCTGAGGGTAGCTTTCGGGTGGATTTGAGGTGGGCTTGGGCGGGTTTGACCATGCTATGAAGGGGCTGGGTTGGGTTTGACCTCTTTTGAAAGGGTTGGGGTGAGGGGGGCTTGACTGTGTTTTGAAGAGGCTGGGAAGGGGGCTTGATTTCCACAGCAAGTGCTGGAGACCGAGTTCCTGCCTCGGCTTAACCTGCTTGAGAACATAGCGAAGGTCACTTTCCTGCTGGGTGATGGAGGCCCTCCACCCCCGTCGTAGAGTCTTAGCCAAATGGACCAAGGTGGCGAGCCTGCCCGCGAACGGCGGAGTCGTTGTGTTCCCGAATTTCAAAACATTGTTTTGTTATTCCGGGAAACCTAGGACTCCACGGCGCTCTATTGGTAAATTGCAATTTGCGAGGACTCCGCCGATTCCGCCGAGGCTTGTCACGCCGACTCCGCCAGAGCTACAGTAGGTGCCCCTCTAATCTTGAGTAGCGACGCCGCGTAAGTGGGCAGGGGTAGAGTTGCGGGAAGAGCACGTGACTATTAGCTGGAAGTGTATCAGATAGTAGAAGCAGAAGGCCGTGTGCGCGTGAGGCTTGCAGCTGTGATTCTGTGACCTCCAAATCTGGGGTCGGAAAATCTAGGCAATTCTGGCTTCGGGTGTGTGGGCCTCCCCTGTGCAAGTTTCTCTCATGTTGATCACTTCCACAAGAAAGCTGCCTGCGGAGGTCGTGGTTCTCAGTAATTGCTCTTTCCACGTTGAGTGCTTGTCTGTGGGCCAGAGTCGCCTGAGTGTAGCAGTCTGGAAAGCGCCAAAAATAGAAGAATTCGCGGCCCCAAAACTGGGGCCGCCAAACGGCCCCAATTTTGGGGTCGCAGTTTCACCCCCTACTGCGGGAGCTGGGTCCATTTCGCGGCCCCATTTTTGGGGCCGCGAGACGGCCCATTTTTTTGGCCCTTGAATTTGAGCCTGTGGGCGCAAGCAACCCGATCGCGCCTGCCCTTTTTCTAGTAACTTTGGGCAGCGTCGCGCTGAGCGTGCGGGGGCTTGTCCGAAGCAGCTGCACGCTCGCCTTTGTAATGCTGCAGTGAGGCAGAACTGCAACTGTGGAGGCCCGTCCTGGCGAAGCCAGAATTGCTTGTGTTTTGCGGCCCTGAAAGCGGGGCCGCCCGACTTCCCCATAATTTGGGCTTCGTCCTGGCAATGCTGCTGGCCCGCCAGTTGAGCTGCAGGTCTTTGTTGGTGTTTTCTGTGGATAGGAGTCACGCTTCAAGCTCTGGGGAGTTGACCAATGTGGCCTCAACGTTTTCTGCGGTTGTGCAGAGTCGTTTGCTAGACATTGCAGAATGAAAGTTTTTTGGCAGGCTTGGGCTTTGAACAGCAAAGATATTTAAGCGTGTTGCAGGCCCGGATTTTAAGTTGCCATGCGCCCAATGAAGAAGAAGATTTTGGGGACGGGCGACGTCCCCAGCGACAGGGTTGTGCACGTGGGTTTGTGAGTGGGTTTGACCATGTTTTGAAGGGACTGAGAATAGCGGGTGGGTTTGGGGTGGGTTCAGCGTGGGTTTGGGGTGGGTTTGGCTGGGTTTGACCATGCTTTGAATGGACTGGGGTGGTTTGACCGTGTTGGGACCTGTTGGGCCTAGAAGGGGTGCGGGTGGGTGGGGTGGGTTTGACCGTGTTTTGAAGGTGGGATGGCTTTGGGGTGGTTTTGACCATGCTTTGACGGGGCTGGGATGGGTTTGACCATGTTTTGAAGGCGCTGAGGGTAGCTTTCGGGTGGGCTTGGGGTGGGCTTGGGCGGGTTTGACCATGCTATGAAGGGGCTGGGTTGGGTGTGACCTCTTTTGAAAGGGTTGGGGTGAGGGGGGGCTGACTGTGTTTTGAAGAGGCTGGGAAGGGGGCTTGATTTCCACAGCAAGTGCTAGGAGACCGAGTTCCTGCCTCGGCTTAACCTGCTTGAGAACATAGCGAAGGTCACTTTCCTGCTGCGTGGTGGAGGCCCTCCACCCCCGTAGAGTCTTAACAAAACGGACCAAGGTGGCGAGCTGCCCGCGAACGGCGGAGTCGTTGTGTTCCCGAATTAAAAAACATTGATTCCGGGAACCTAGGACTCCACGGCACTCTATTGGTAAATTGCAATTTGCGAGGACTCCGCCGACTCCGCCGAGGCTTGTCACGCCGACTCCGCCAGAGCTACAGTAGGTGCCCCTCTAATCTTGATTAGCGACGCCGCGTAAGTGGGCAGGGGTAGAGTTGCGGGAAGAGCACGTGACTATTAGCTGGAAGTGTATCAGATAGTAGAAGCAGAAGGCCGTGTGCGCGTGAGGCTTGCAGCTGTGATTCTGTGACCTCCAAATCTGGGGTCGAAAAATCTAGGCAATTCTGGCTTCGGGTGTGTGGGCCTCCCCTGTGCAAGTTTCTCTCATGTTGATCACTTCCACAAGAAAGCTGCCTGCGGAGGTCGTGGTTCTCAGTAATTGCTCTTTCCACGTTGAGTGCTTGTCTGTGGGCCAGAGTCGCCTGAGTGTAGCAGTCTGGAAAGCGCCAAAAATAGAAGAATTCGCGGCCCCAAAACTGGGGCCGCCAAACGGCCCCAATTTTGGGGTCGCAGTTTCACCCCCCAATCTAGTTCCAAATTGTACTGCGGGAGCTGGGTCCATTTCGCGGCCCCATTTTTGGGGCCGCGAGACGGCCCGTTTTTTTGGCCCTTGAATTTGAGCCTGTGGGCGCAAGCAACCCGATCGCGCCTGCCCTTTTTCTAGTAACTTTGGGCAGCGTCGCGGTGAGCGTGCGGGGGCTTGTCCGAAGCAGCTGCACGCTCGTCTTTGTAATGCTGCAGTGAGGCAGAACTGCAACTGTGGAGGCCCGTCCTGGCGAAGCCAGAATTGCTTGTGTTTTGCGGCCCTGAAAGCGGGGCCGCCCGACTTCCCCATAACTTGGGCTTCGTCCTGGCAATGCTGCTGGCCCGCCAGTTGAGCTGCAGGTCTTTGTTGGTGTTTTCTGTGGATAGGAGTCACGCTTCAAGCTCTGGGGAGTTGACCAACGTGGCCTCAACGTTTTCTGCGGTTGTGCAGAGTCGTTTGCTAGACATTGCAGAATGAAAGTTTTTTGGCAGGCTTGGGCTTTGAACAGCAAAGATATTTAAGCGTGTTGCAGGCCCGGATTTTAAGTTGCCATGCGCCCAACGAAGAAGAAGATTTTGGGGACGGGCGACGTCCCCAGCGACAGGGTTGTGCACGTGGGTTTGTGGAGTGGGTTTGACCATGTTTTGAAGGGACTGAGAATAGCGGGTGGGTTTGGGGTGGGTTCAGCGTGGGTTTGGGGTGGGTTTGGCTGGGATTTGACCATGCTTTGAATGGACTGGGGTGGGTTTGACCGTGTTTTGTGGACTCGGGGTGGGTTGGGCCTGTTTAGAAGGGGTGCGGGTGGGTGGGGTGGGTTTGACGGTGTTTTGAAGGTGGGATGGCTTTGGGGTGGTTTTGACCATGCTTTGACGGGGCTGGGATGGGTTTGACCATGTTTTGAAGGCGCTGAGGGTAGCTTCCGGGTGGGCTTGGGGTGGGCTTGGGCGGGTTTGACCATGCTATGAAGGGGCTGGGTTGGGTGTGACCTCTTTTGAAAGGGTCGGGGTGAGGGGGGGTTGACTGTGTTTTGAAGAGGCTGGGAAGGGGGCTTGATTTCCACAGCAAGTGCTAGGAGACCGAGTTCCTGCCTCGGCTTAACCTGCTTAAGAACATAGCGAAGGTCACTTTCCTGCTGCGTGGTGGAGGCCCTCCACCCCCGTAGAGTCTTAACAAAACGGACCAAGGTGGCGAGCTGCCCGCGAACGGCGGAGTCGTTGTGTTCCCGAATTAAAAAACATTGTTTTGTTATTCCGGGAAACCTAGGACTCCACGGCACTCTATTGGTTAATTGCAATTTGCGAGGACTCCGCCGACTCCGCCGAGGCTTGTCACGCCGACTCCGCCAGAGCTACAGTTGGTGCCCCTCTAATCTTGATTAGCGACGCCGCGTAAGTGGGCAGGGGTAGAGTTGCGGGAAGAGCACGTGACGATTAGCTGGAAGTGTATATAGTAGAAGCAGAAGGCCGTGTGCGCGTGAGGCTTGCAGCTGTGATTCTGTGACCTCCAAATCTGGGGTCGAAAAATCTAGGCAATTCTGGCTTCGGGTGTGTGGGCCTCCCCTGTGCAAGTTTCTCTCATGTTGATCACTTCCACAAGAAAGCTGCCTGCGGAGGTCGTGGTTCTCAGTAATTGCTCTTTCCACGTTGAGTGCTTGTCTGTGGGCCAGAGTCGCCTGAGTGTAGCAGTCTGGAAAGCGCCAAAAATAGAAGAATTCGCGGCCCCAAAACTGGGGCCGCCAAACGGCCCCAATTTTGGGGTCGCAGTTTCACCCCCCAATCTAGTTCCAAATTGTACTGCGGGAGCTGGGTCCATTTCGCGGCCCCATTTTTGGGGCCGCGAGACGGCCGTTTTTTTGGCCCTTGAATTTGAGCCTGTGGGCGCAAGCAACCCGATCGCGCCTGCCCTTTTTCTAGTAACTTTGGGCAGCGTCGCGGTGAGCGTGCGGGGGCTTGTCCGAAGCAGCTGCACGCTCGTCTTTGTAATGCTGCAGTGAGGCAGAACTGCAACTGTGGAGGCCCGTCCTGGCGAAGCCAGAATTGCTTGTGTTTTGCGGCCCTGAAAGCGGGGCCGCCCGACTTCCCCATAACTTGGGCTTCGTCCTGGCAATGCTGCTGGCCCGCCAGTTGAGCTGCAGGTCTTTGTTGGTGTTTTCTGTGGATAGGAGTCACGCTTCAAGCTCTGGGGAGTTGACCAACGTGGCCTCAACGTTTTCTGCGGTTGTGCAGAGTCGTTTGCTAGACATTGCAGAATGAAAGTTTTTTGGCAGGCTTGGGCTTTGAACAGCAAAGATATTTAAGCGTGTTGCAGGCCCGGATTTTAAGTTGCCATGCGCCCAACGAAGAAGAAGATTTTGGGGAGGGGTTTAGAGGTTTTAGGGGTCTTAGGGTCTTAGGGGTTTAGGGGTTTAGGGGTTGATGGGTTTAGGGGTTTACTTAGGGTTGTAGGGGTTTATAGAGACTTAGGGACATAGGGTTTATGGCCTTACCCAAGTAATCCAGATGCGGCTCCGCAATGGTGTATATATGTATATATGTAAGTAGGTACAATTTCCGCACTTGAACAAAACTTGCGTATCTCAAAGTAGCTACTAAACTATTTCAGGTCCAGGGGATCCAGGATGGGCTACGGGCGACGTCCCCAGCGACAGGGTTGTGCACGTGGGTTTGTGGAGTGGGTTTGACCATGTTTTGAAGGGACTGAGAATAGCGGGTGGGTTTGGGGTGGGTTCAGCGTGGGTTTGGGGTGGGTTTGGCTGGGTTTGACCATGCTTTGAATGGACTGGGGTGGGTTTGACCGTGTTTTGTGGACTCGGGGTGGGTTGGGCCTGTTTAGAAGGGGTGCGGGTGGGTGGGGTGGGTTTGACGGTGTTTTGAAGGTGGGATGGCTTTGGGGTGGTTTTGACCATGCTTTGACGGGGCTGGGATGGGTTTGACCATGTTTTGAAGGCGCTGAGGGTAGCTTCCGGGTGGGCTTGGGGTGGGCTTGGGCGGGTTTGACCATGCTATGAAGGGGCTGGGTTGGGTGTGACCTCTTTTGAAAGGGTTGGGGTGAGGGGGGGTTGACTGTGTTTTGAAGAGGCTGGGAAGGGGGCTTGATTTCCACAGCAAGTGCTAGGAGACCGAGTTCCTGCCTCGGCTTAACCTGCTTAGAACATAGCGAAGGTCACTTTCCTGCTGCGTGGTGGAGGCCCTCCACCCCCGTAGAGTCTTAACAAAACGGACCAAGGTGGCGAGCTGCCCGCGAACGGCGGAGTCGTTGTGTTCCCGAATTAAAAAACATTGTTTTGTTATTCCGGGAAACCTAGGACTCCACGGCACTCTATTGGTTAATTGCAATTTGCGAGGACTCCGCCGACTCCGCCGAGGCTTGTCACGCCGACTCCGCCAGAGCTACAGTTGGTGCCCCTCTAATCTTGATTAGCGACGCCGCGTAAGTGGGCAGGGGTAGAGTTGCGGGAAGAGCACGTGACGATTAGCTGGAAGTGTATATAGTAGAAGCAGAAGGCCGTGTGCGCGTGAGGCTTGCAGCTGTGATTCTGTGACCTCCAAATCTGGGGTCGAAAAATCTAGGCAATTCTGGCTTCGGGTGTGTGGGCCTCCCCTGTGCAAGTTTCTCTCATGTTGATCACTTCCACAAGAAAGCTGCCTGCGGAGGTCGTGGTTCTCAGTAATTGCTCTTTCCACGTTGAGTGCTTGTCTGTGGGCCAGAGTCGCCTGAGTGTAGCAGTCTGGAAAGCGCCAAAAATAGAAGAATTCGCGGCCCCAAAACTGGGGCCGCCAAACGGCCCCAATTTTGGGGTCGCAGTTTCACCCCCCAATCTAGTTCCAAATTGTACTGCGGGAGCTGGGTCCATTTCGCGGCCCCATTTTTGGGGCCGCGAGACGGCCCGTTTTTTTGGCCCTTGAATTTGAGCCTGTGGGCGCAAGCAACCCGATCGCGCCTGCCCTTTTTCTAGTAACTTTGGGCAGCGTCGCGGTGAGCGTGCGGGGGCTTGTCCGAAGCAGCTGCACGCTCGTCTTTGTAATGCTGCAGTGAGGCAGAACTGCAACTGTGGAGGCCCGTCCTGGCGAAGCCAGAATTGCTTGTGTTTTGCGGCCCTGAAAGCGGGGCCGCCCGACTTCCCCATAACTTGGGCTTCGTCCTGGCAATGCTGCTGGCCCGCCAGTTGAGCTGCAGGTCTTTGTTGGTGTTTTCTGTGGATAGGAGTCACGCTTCAAGCTCTGGGGAGTTGACCAACGTGGCCTCAACGTTTTCTGCGGTTGTGCAGAGTCGTTTGCTAGACATTGCAGAATGAAAGTTTTTTGGCAGGCTTGGGCTTTGAACAGCAAAGATATTTAAGCGTGTTGCAGGCCCGGATTTTCAGTTGCCATGCGCCCAACGAAGAAGAAGATTTTGGGGAGGGGTTTAGAGGTTTTAGGGGTCTTAGGGTCTTAGGGGTTTAGGGGTTTAGGGGTTGATGGGTTTAGGGGTTTACTTAGGGTTGTAGGGGTTTATAGAGACTTAGGGACATAGGGTTTATGGCCTTACCCAAGTAATCCAGATGCGGCTCCGCAATGGTGTATATATGTATATATGTAAGTAGGTACAATTTCCGCACTTGAACAAAACTTGCGTATCTCAAAGTAGCTACTAAACTATTTCAGGTCCAGGGGATCCAGGATGGGCTACGGGCGACGTCCCCAGCGACAGGGTTGTGCACGTGGGTTTGTGGAGTGGGTTTGACCATGTTTTGAAGGGACTGAGAATAGCGGGTGGGTTTGGGGTGGGTTCAGCGTGGGTTTGGGGTGGGTTTGGCTGGGTTTGACCATGCTTTGAATGGACTGGGGTGGGTTTGACCGTGTTTTGTGGACTCGGGGTGGGTTGGGCCTGTTTAGAAGGGGTGCGGGTGGGTGGGGTGGGTTTGACGGTGTTTTGAAGGTGGGATGGCTTTGGGGTGGTTTTGACCATGCTTTGACGGGGCTGGGATGGGTTTGACCATGTTTTGAAGGCGCTGAGGGTAGCTTCCGGGTGGGCTTGGGGTGGGCTTGGGCGGGTTTGACCATGCTATGAAGGGGCTGGGTTGGGTGTGACCTCTTTTGAAAGGGTTGGGGTGAGGGGGGCCTTGACTGTGTTTTGAAGAGGCTGGGAAGGGGGCTTGATTTCCACAGCAAGTGCTAGGAGACCGAGTTCCTGCCTCGGCTTAACCTGCTTAAGAACATAGCGAAGGTCACTTTCCTGCTGCGTGGTGGAGGCCCTCCACCCCCGTAGAGTCTTAACAAAACGGACCAAGGTGGCGAGCTGCCCGCGAACGGCGGAGTCGTTGTGTTCCCGAATTAAAAAACATTGTTTTGTTATTCCGGGAAACCTAGGACTCCACGGCACTCTATTGGTTAATTGCAATTTGCGAGGACTCCGCCGACTCCGCCGAGGCTTGTCACGCCGACTCCGCCAGAGCTACAGTTGGTGCCCCTCTAATCTTGATTAGCGACGCCGCGTAAGTGGGCAGGGGTAGAGGTGCGGGAAGAGCACGTGACGATTAGCTGGAAGTGTATATAGTAGAAGCAGAAGGCCGTGTGCGCGTGAGGCTTGCAGCTGTGATTCTGTGACCTCCAAATCTGGGGTCGAAAAATCTAGGCAATTCTGGCTTCGGGTGTGTGGGCCTCCCCTGATGTGCATCAAACACAACGGCACGGCACGAGTCTTCACGCGTGGACGCTAGGCAGGGGGCACAGAAACCTACACTGCCATTCCGCAAGGACGCCGCTGCGGATCCTGCAGCAGTGTCATCATGACAGCTTGCACATCTTGCGCCTTCGCCTGCCTGCCGGGAGGCAAGATTATCTTGTGAGCTCGCAGTCGTTCAGGTCTCCGCTTTCGCTGTCCTGCTCAAGTTGCCAAAACGCAGCCTGATGTACCTGGCAAAAGTCACCATGTCAGATGAGTCATGGGCCCAGCTTCAATAGTGATCGTTGCATATGCGCCGTGGCAGTGTGCTGTGGCAGGGCGGCGGTCCAGAGCATCTGGAGTTTGGGAGCACAAATCCCACTTTTAAGAGCTGACAGCCGGTTCTCAGCACACGTTTGCGCTAGGACCGCTAGAAAATTGAAAGGTCCTGAGTCTTCACTGGCTCTGAGCGGAAAGTCTGGTAAGGCACATGGAGTGTCACTGTCCATGTGCATCAAACACCACGGCACAGGTTTTCACGCAGCACAAAGACCTAAACGAAAGTCTTTCTGCGGCGACAACCTTGCGGATGAAGCAAGATTTATCAGTTCACAGATGTCTGCAGAGAATGCACGCCCCCAAGTCTCCTTCGTTTTGCAATTTTTGGCCACTTTACACTACGATATCTGACGACAACCTGGGATCGCGTAATATGGAAGACAGCAGATGTTGCGCATGCCTCTTGCAGGATGTCTCTACCCCTAAACGCCGCCTGTAAACTCCGCCCGTAAACGCGCCCGAAGTCCGCCCATAATTACGGTCTGTCAGCCAGCCCCTAAGTTTCTGTAATGTGGCTCCTACCGGACCACCGCTGCAACACCCTGCAGCAGCAGCGCCTGTACTTCAAGTGGAAATAAATAAACATTCATTTCTCTTGTTCAAGGGCACCTTCAAGGGCAGCTCTCAGAGTTGAAAACAAGGCCATCTGCTGCCACTAGCAGAAAACACTGCCCCCTCCTGGCAAGAATCTGGGCAGGATGCGGCGCAAGAAACAACACCCCCAAGTCTGTCTTGCAAAATCAAGGACGTGCTTCGGAGGTTGCATGTCTTTGCAATCAATGGCAGTGCCTCACCGGTCCAGCACGAAGCCCACTTACATGGAGTGTCACTGTCCACGCGCATCAAACGCCGCGGCACAGGTCTTCGCGTGGACGCCGGGCAGGGAGCACAAAGACCTCAAATCAAGTCTTTCCTCAAGGACACCCCCACGGATGAGGCAAGATTATCTTGCCAGGTGAGCAAGAAGCCCGTCGTGCGGTCTGTGATGATGGAGGTCAAAGACAAACCAACAAGGCGTAGGCCATCCCAGCACGTCCAGAGTTTCTTGCACAAAAGGATCAAGATCCGACTCAGACAGGGGAATCTGATCGGGTGAACTCTGCAGAGAGCATGCCAAGCGCAAGCACAACTTGTCCTCAAACAGTCGTCGCGACCATCTTTCCCGGAGCTTGGCGAGACGATCAGGGCTTGCAGCTGCAACCAGGCCGCAGTGCTGCAAACCGGCACCGTCCTCGACCCGAACAGCCGGAAGATGCCAGCAGGGGGGGGGGATGGAGACGGGTGAAGCAAACAGCGCCAATCCTGCAAGCGCATGTGGGCAACACGGCAAAGGCCATGCAGCTGCACAAGCGCCCGCACCAGCGGCTTGTCAGCGAATCGGCCTCCAACTCGTCTTCCATGGTGACCCCTTTCAGCGTCAGGGAGCCCAGGGGGTCTGCAAAAATGGGATTCTTAAAGAGGCATTTTAGTAAGACTTTCATCCAAAGCACTGTGCAGCGTGATCAGAGGTGCTTTGTGGGACTTCCGGTTCTGCGTAGGCCCTGGGGAAGGGTCAGAGAAGTCTCTGGGAAGTTTTCCTGTTTTTTTACATGTTCTCTGTGGGGCCCAGATTAGGGCCCTTTTTCCCTTATTGGGGTTTAGGTTTCCTTACAAAGTCCGTTCAAACCATAAATATCCGGTTAAACCAAAAAAGGGCGCCCTTTGTATTCAAATCGTTGAGAGTTGCCGCGGCGAGAAGCCATAGTGACCGGAACGCCGTGACGCAAAAACACGATACTCGGAAGTTGGCAACTCTTGGTGTGCCATGCGCATTTGTGCGCCCTTGAATGTGACAACGTGCGGTCCAGGAGGGCATCGAGAAGGCGATGGAACTGGCGGAGAACACCCCCCGCCTGGCAGAGCGGAAGGGTCCATCGGAATGGCTACGAGTCAATCACCGTGGCGAAATGGTGATAAGCACTGCGTCGCGGATCGTGGCCAAGCTGGATTTGCCACCACCCCCTTTGCCACCATTGCCGCCACCTCCAATGCCGGCACCGATCACACCCGGGGGTGTGCCAGAGACACCGCCGCCGTGCATGCCAAGGGGACCGGCATCTTCACGGGGTCACTCCCCGCCGCGTTCGCCGAGCATGAGGAGCTGGTCTGTCGTTACCGACAGGAAGATGGACCTGGATATCTGAAGCCACGCCGGCCTGTACATCTAAAACCCCAACTGTGGTTCGACTGGAGCAAGGGGTCTTCCGCGCCTGAGAAAGAAGAAGGGTTCGCGATGGCAGGGTTGCATGAGGGTTTGCACGAGGGTGTTGAAAGTGATCCTGTGTCTGATGCTTGGTGGGTTGTTGGGGATCGTGAATTCCTGAATGAGCATGACCTGTCGAAGCTTCATGACGAACATGTCTTGCGATCACATATCCCTTATCTTGCATCCTGTGAGGACTGCAGACGAGCCCGAGGGACAAACCCGGCGAGAAGACTTTTGCCCGAGCGTAGGCCACGGAGGGAAGTGCAAGCAGACAAGTTCTGGTACAAAGGGGTTTGCGTGTTGATCTTGGTGCTTGTTGGTTGTGGGGCTCTGGGGGCTATTCTGTGGAGACCTGACAGGGACAGCATGTGCACGGACTTTGTGCGTTGGGGTCGATCGCTTGGAATCGTAGGGTCGCAAGAGACTGTGATTACCATGCGGTCGGACGGGGAACCGGTGGACACATCGAGTCCCAGCATGTTGTGCCCCTTAGCCCCTGCCATTGCGAGGAACACTCGTAGGCTTTCCGCAGACGCGGTCGGTGAGGAGATCCCCAGCTGAGCCGCGGTTGGGCCCGTGCTGTAATCCCTCGCCACAATTCTGCAGCGTACAAGCTTACTGTTCGCGAGCGAATTGTGTTTTATCGCTTGCTTCCAAAAATGCCCTGTGAGAAACGGTTTGCCGTTTAGTCTCTGTTTGAAGCCAAAAGTTTTCTTGATGCGTTTTGATTCCCATGCTCCACAATTGCCAGTTGCATGTTTTGCCGTAGCCATTTTGGCTCAAGCACGGGCTCCATCGGGCCGTGAAAATTTGTCAAACGGGGGTTGAGGCTCCAAACAGGTCCTTCTTCAACAGGCCCTATCCTCCAACCTTGGCCTTAGGCCCAGTGCAAGTTGCCTGCGTGAAGCAGGCAGCGGATGGGAGCTCGCCTCCGTGGGCAAGCCGCGCTGCGTTCCCCTGTGCACTTGGGGGCCCATAGCCCCGTGAGTCCTGCCAGGACTGCCCCCTCCTGTTTCTGTTCCGGCTTCTGCTTGGGCGTGGCTTGCCTGTTGCTTGTCATCAGCCTTTGTTAGCCTCCCATGGGGTCCACCTGCGGTCGTCGTGCTCCGGAACAGCCGCTCGTTGAGCAGGATCCCCCTATACCGGCCTGTCAGCAGCTTTGCCAGCAGTGTGGTCGCAACGGGTGCATACGCTACCGTATCAACCACAACCACCATTGGTGTGCTCACTGCGTGATTGCCTGGTACTTGGCCGTCTACGACCGATAAATGGCGTTGCCTGGCTCCGCTGCGTCTTCGGACTTGCCCGCCCCTGCGGGTTCCGTGCCCCCTGCTGTGGCCCCTGTGTGCGTTGTTAAGCGCTTCAGGAAGAATCCCTCTGGGCAGTCTGCTTCGGTTAAAAGGGGAGGTTGTGCCAACGCCCAGGGAGATGCGCTGGTTGAGGGTGAGGCCCCCATCCGAGCTTCAGAAGCTGTGGGCTCTGAGCCTGGTGAGCCTAACTACCAGGCTGACGGTGTCCCGAAAGGGCGTGCCAGCGCCCAGGGAGATGCTCTGGTTGAAGGTGAGTCCCCCATCCAAGCTCCAAAAGCTGTGGGCTCTGAGCCTGGTGAGCCTAGCTACCAGGCTGATGGTGTCCCGAAGGAGATGGGCAATGCTCAGTCATCACAGTCTCGTGATTCGCTACGTGGGAGTGATCCCGTTGATTTGGTGCCTGAGAAACCTGATGGCCAACCCGTGGCCCCAGTGCCTAAAGTCAGTGCACCGGTTGGCAAGGCGATCGGATCCCATGTCCAAGTGGGCCCCGCCTACATATCGCAGGCTCGTGCAACGCTACGTGGGAGTGAAGCCGAAGATTTGGTGCCCGTGAAACCTGATGGCGAAATTTTAAGTGATGGCGCGGCGCCTGGGCAAGTCGGGGTTCACCTGGGTAAGGGTGATGCTTTTGATCCCCCAGACAGACCTCTTGGACAGCCAGTCAGGTATGATGTGTCGAGCGCACATCAACACACTCTACCCAGCTCGCCCCCTCAAGGTGTGGGAGACGCGGCACACGACCGCGTGAGTGCCTCCAAGGCTTCGTCAAGGGAGGTGACAACAAAGGCTAGGACCAAGGCCTCTCATAGGGTTGAGTCCGAACAAGCTGTCAGACTTGCGCCGCCTGAATGCGTCTCCGGGCCCAGAGTTCACCCGCAGAGTGATGTGAGCCCTGCATCAAGTATTTCGGATGCTGAAACTGTGGGCGCGCAATATTCCGAGGTGCAGTTGGGCTCCAATGAGAACCAGGTTGCCCGTGGTGGACCAGGCCACGGCCCAAGCGGACCTTGTGCCACGGGGAGGGAGGCCGGAGCCCACAACAAGGCCTCAAGCGCCAGTGAGGCCATCACAGAGCCCACTGGCAATCCCCTTGGCGGCTCTGCCAAGTACGCACAGCTGGTTATGAGCCCTCAGCTCGAGACCCCCTCAGGTGCCATCAGCGCGTTCTCCCTAGATGTGTCCAGAGCTCGAAAGCTCGATGAGCCGAATTCATCAGCCAAGGCTCCTGCTGTGTCGGAAAGTTCGGGGCGACGTGCGTCCGCCGGTGCGATGGTGGATGAGGTCAGACCGTTCCAAAGGCGGATTTTCATGGGGCCCACAGGTGTCCGTGATGTTCCTGGAAAGGTGTCTTTGCCTGAGAAACCGAGGGTGGTTACCCCGTTGAGTTCGCGACCTGTTTTTACTGGTCCTGGCTCCATTCCCCGCAGGACTGAATGTCTCCCTACGCGTGCCGTGGCCTACCCTTCCAGCGACAGGCAGATGCCCCATTCCTGGAACGTGTGCCTGAAGCATCAACGTCCTTGCCTTCTGGTGATCGGCCAATGCCTCCACGACCTCCTAGCCCTAAGCGTAAAAAGAGGGAGCCCGAAAGTACCAGCCGATCCAGTGGCTCTGCTTCGTCGGACGAGGGCATCACGCAGGATTGTGCAGAAGCCTTTCTGGCCAGGCTTGATGCTCGTCCCACGTGTTCTGCGGGTCATCCCCTGTTCTCCTTTGGGTCTCCTGAGCCTGGATGGTGGTGCAGTGCATGCAAACGCGTGTTTACCACGCGGCGCTTGCTTTGGGGTTGTAGGGTCTGCGACTTCGACATTTGCGGAAATTGCTTGGTCGATAGTCAAGGTGGCTCCTTCCTCACTCCGGCTCCGGCTCGGAATGTTGCTCATGATGCGGTCCCTGTTGCGCCGGTTCAGGATGCCGCTCAAGAGGCAATCCCCAACAGTGCACAAGCATTGCCCTCAATGAAGCTTTTGCGTGCTTCAGGGGTTTTAACAGGCAACGACATGTTCCCGGATGACCTTCACCTGACCCTAGAAGTAAATGGTGAAAGCCTGTCAGTCTTGGGGTCGAGCAGGGTGCCTGAGCTCAAAGGGGGTTTCCGGAAAGTGTACCACCTTCGGGGTGAAGGGCCAGCTGCAAGCCTTGTTGTGAAGCTCGCTGAAAACGATGCTGACAATGTGAATGAGGTTAGGAGTGCTGCTGCGTGTCCGGCAGCCTTTACCCGCATCTTCGGCAGCGGCTCCATTTGGGTGTCCCTTGGAGCAGACGGTTTGTGCCGGGCCCATTATGTCATCACGGAACGCGTGGTCCCGTTGACTGCTTTGTTGGATGGCCCAACCCTGCCCCCTACGGCGTGCACCTCTTTGGCACTTCAATGTTGTCGGGTTGTGTTCCGGGCAACTCTTGCAGGTATCAAGTGTAGGGACCTTGGACAGAAGCAGTGGGGCCTCAAGGTCCCGCCAAACTTCAAATTCCAAGATGAGATCTCCCTGCAACAAGTGCGCGAAGGCTTAACAGGTGAAGCGTTTCACCTCGTCATCCTTGACGCCAATTGTTGCCTTCCAGTGCCCCAGGCGAGCCTCTTGGGGCCACGCAGAATGGCCTCATTTTGGGCCCTTCAAACAAGGTTGGTGGGTGCACCCGCTAGCGAGCGACTCCAAGCGTTTATCCGCGCTCATAATTTCAATGCCCGCAGTTGTCTTTCCGCTTTGACGCGTGATCACGTTACGGGGCTTTGTTCTTGAGCCGGCTTAGGTGCAACTGTGTTTTGCGCTTTCTGCGCCCCTGGATTCGTTTGGCGCCAAGGCACTTGTCTGGAAGCGGTGCAAAGACTGCCTAGCGATGAGGATGCAGTTCGTAATGTCGGAAAAAGGGAAATGAGTGGGCGCTCACATATGTGTTTGCGCATGTTTATGATGTCATGAGACGAGCAAATGTCTGCTCAGCCAAGGGGCTATGTGGGTCTCATGAAGCGGCACATGGTGCCTTTGTATGAGCCAAGGGGCTGTCATACAACATGGCCATGGTGCCATATGTCCGTTGCACCATGGGTGCTCGTGCAAGGATGAAGGCTCAAAGCCATGTTCATGGACTCATGTATCATGTTAGGACTTTGCTTTGCTTTGCTTTGGGCTTTTCCCGCCATGTGAGTTCGTGTTGTTTAGTGCCATGTGGTCTGCAGACAATGCCTGAAGTGGTTTGAAGTAGCAGTGCGTGCCATGTCTGACGCACCTGAGGTGACATGTGGCATCTTGAACGACGTCTTCGATATCCACCCAGACGCCCCGCTTGTGCGGGCAATATCTTGGGCCATCGGCCAAGCATTCCAAATTACCTGCTATTCATGCAACACAAGTGGCGTGCGCCCTTGGAGCCCAGGCAAGTCTCCAGGCTGTCGTCCACCGGACACCATCCACGCCTTGCGCAACTATGCCGGTGGTCCGCATGGCGCACCAAAACCGAGACGCAAGGCCCTCTGCCTGTATGCAGGCCAAATCCACGAGGTGGTCATGCCTGGCCGTTGCGTCCATGGCCTCTAAGCAAATTGCCCACACTTTCACGTAGAACACCCTCGTTCAGTCTCCAGAGGCATCCCTGGACAATGTGCGCCTCCATGCCAATGGGCATACCAATAAGTTCTGGGGTCGCTTACGACGTTTCCTTCGACCTTCACTCGGCTGTTCTGCCGGTCGCAAACCTTGCACTGTGGAGGGTTTGGCTGCGGCCTCTCCCTCAAGGTGAGCCATTCTACGTGGCATATTGTGTGCGCTTGCCCAGCTCCTCGTTGTCAGCTGCGAGAGTCTTCCACCCTAAAACCTGATGTGGTCCAAGTGACTGTTGGACTTTCCCTAAGTGCTCCGGTCTCGTTATCCACCGACCTGGGCTTCTGGGTGGGAGCTGCGCGTGGTCAAGCTGCGCGTGTCTGCGTGTCATACTGGTTGTGTCGACTGCTACGGGCCTGTTCCACCGTCCGGCACGATCTTGCCAGGAGGGCTCCTTGTGGGCTATGCCGCTATGCATGTTTGCCCCGAGTGGCCATGCCAATGCTAGGTAACAACACACTGCAAAACAAAATTCCTCCTGCCGCAGAGGGTGTGTGGCCTTGAGGCCTCGCCAGAGGCTCGGTTCATTGAGTGTTCGATACTCATATGATCCGGTGCGCGGCCTGAGCACGATGCGTCTTCATTGGACCAGCTCTGTCACGTCTCATCGTCCCGGTCTCGATGTTGGTCGGGCCCGGCCTGCAACAGTTGCGCTGTGGGTGCTGCGCGTGCGCCATGGATCGAGCTAAAATTATGGTCTGCTTCACGTCTACACGTTGCTACGTTTACAATGAGTCATGCGTGGCCCTTTGCCCTGCCATGTCTCTAGGGCCGGGCCGACGTCGTCGTGTCCTCCACCGACACCATTCTCGGACAGCATCTGCCTCCTGCCCGCGCCTTGTTCGGTGTGCAGGAGTCCATTATACAGGGGGCAATGCGTTGCGCGAGCCCGCTCACTTCCAGTGACCCATGTTTCCAGCTGTCTACCGCTGTCCAACGTAGCCAGCCGGCCTTGCGCGGCAGCCGGCCTGTGCGGCAGCCGGCCTGTGCTCTAGTTCGGTTATGTGGGGTGATGTCTGGTTTTTAGTGGTTTCTGGCTGCTTCAGTGTGCCTGTTTGGGATGCCTGAGGGGTTAGCCGATGTTTGTCCGGTTTGTGTTCGCAGGGTTCCCTTGCCTTCTGGGTGCCCGAAAATCTAAGCCTGTTGTGCCTGGCTAGTGCTCCCCGGTCCTCCGGACCTGACACACGGCTTGCGCGTCGGGAGTATTGTTTGGTTTTTAGACGGTTCTACTTGTCGTTATGGGCGCCCGACCTTTGAACCTGTGGTGCCTGGGCAGTATCGGCCGGATCCACTGACTGTCTCATGGCAGGCTCGTCCCGAGCACGTCACAGGTTGGCCCGCTGGGTCTAGTGGGTCTGACGCTTGACATGCTCTCCCTGACCCTTTAACATGCGATTGGAGCTGTTGATTTGTGATAGGCGCTGCCAAGGCTGCCAGTTCAAACGCCTGAATTAATTTCAGCTTGAACGCCCCTCGCCCCTCTATTGCTCCTTTCCAATGGGTGCTTGGAGAGCTGGGTGCCGAGAGCACAACCCTGAAAGCGCTGATGTGTGCTGTGCCGCTACGCGGCACATTTGGGGGCTAAGTGCACTGTGCCATAAGCCTTGGTATGCTGTTGCCAGGAGTAATATTGTGTGGGTTGTGCTCGTGCCCGTTACGAGGCAACAGAATCTTACTTAGTGCTGTGTGTCTGGGGTTGCCAATTTCCGGCGTGAACTTCTGTGGGTCGTGCTCCGCCCCAGAGATTGCTGCTTTCCACCGCTTGTGACGGTCATGTCGGTCTCCCTCAAGGGTTCTGTCTTGAGTCCAATGCAACAAGCCTCCCGTGCGCCCGTGGAGGACGGAGAGCTTGAGCGGTCAGCCTAGGACTGAGCCAACTAAGTGTCCATTCCCCTCATTGCGTCATCTCCCTGTGGCGTGTGAGATTGAGCTGAATAGTACGGTTGGCTCGCTCCCCTTCCCCTTGTGTTGGGTCGAGAACCTCCGTGCTGGGGGCCTACTGTGCGATCGAAGGGGCTTGTGAACCGATGCCTTTCAGCTGGGGAACCCACCTTGCCGGGGTGATGTCTGATTTCTCCACTTGCCAGGACAACTCCCTTTAGGATTGGTCCCTGGGCCGGCGCAAACACTCTCTGGGTCCTGTGACCCCCCCCGCATGCAGGCTGAGCTAACCTCTGTGGTGCGGACAGAGATGCTGGCGGCCTAAGTACCTCCGGAGCACCCGGTGGCGGCCCGGGATCGAGACACGTGTTCACTTATGCAAGGGTTACCCGGGTCCTAATTTCTGAATTGGCACATTTGGACTCGTCATATAAAGAGGTGCGGTGTGGCCCGCAAGTTTCGTGATGTGCGGGTTGGGCAGCACCTGCGTACTCTGGTTGTACACGCTTTCAACAGTACTGGGCTGCCCTGGGGTTTGAGCCTCGGGGATGAGGGGATGCCCTCTGTGGGTACTCCGGGCTTGTTCTTGCTGGTTTCTTGGTTTAGTTAACGTTGGTCTGTCTTGGTCCTTATGCAGCAAGCCCCCCCCCCCCCTTTTTGTGTACCGCACACTGTTGTGGGGCATCCAAATGAATGAAGAGGTGCCTGGTTGCGATACCAAGCCCAGGGGAGGGGGGGGGGAGGGGAGGGTACTGCAGCGACCCCCCCCCGCAGCTCAACACCGAATGACTGACAGCTACCAGCTTTGACCTGCGTGGTGAAGTCTGTGTGCATTGCGTTGGCGCAATCTTAAGGCCAGACCCGTAGGGAGGTCTTCCCCTCCCGGTGTTCGCAAGGCTGCGCCTTCAGCCTAGTGCTCCCGCTCCATGTGGGCAAATGCCTTGTGGGTGGGATAGTGTGGACTGCCTTGGGAAGTGGTGACTGCCACTCGGGGCGGGTCAACTCTAGAGACTGTGCTCTAAGCTGTCTTACGTTTGATGGCAACCATCTAGGTTCTTCGGTTAATTGGGGGCTTGTTGTTTTGTTGTTGGTGTTGCGCACGTTTTGGCAAGAGTGTGCAGACACAATGTGCATAGTACTGTCCATGAGGATCTTTGATTCGCCCACCGATTGAAAAGGAGGAGTGCTTGGGACTGTCGTTGATTTTGGGCTATGTGCTTTGTCCTAGGTTTCGGACGATGCTTTTGGGTTCAAACCAATTTTGGCACAAGCGATAAGCTTACTGTTCGCGAGCGAATTGTGTTTTATCGCTTGCTTCCAAAAATGCCCTGTGAGAAACGGTTTGCCGTTTAGTCTCTGTTTGAAGCCAAAAGTTTTCTTGATGCGTTTTGATTCCCATGCTCCACAATTGCCAGTTGCATGTTTTGCAAATTCCTTGATCAGCAGTTTACAGGGTTGCAGTGGCTGTATGCAGCTTGTGCAATGCGCCTGGGTGTGCAACATGCCATGCTTTGTGAAGCTAAAGGGCGGCTGATACTTGCACTTGATGCATGTTCCTTGTCGTGCAGCACGGGCTCCATCGGGCCGTGAAAATTTGTCCCACCCAGCCCACCCTGTGTATGCAGTTGCGGGGCCCGCGCTCCGTAACCGCGAGCCCCTGTGTACATCGGCCAGCAGCCGTTGCCTTGCCGCCCGGCCATCTCGGTCGGCTTCATGCCCGAACTCCCACCCTCCCCTGCCCGGAGCAAGCCTGTTGCCTACAGCAACTCCCGGCTACCTTCTAGCCATTGCCTGTTGCCTCTGGCAACTTGCTGTACTTGAACGGTCCGCATGTCCAGTGCGCCTCCCCCCGCCGGGGAGTCAAATGTTACGTCTTTGTCTACGCTGTGATGCCTCCGCGGCTCACCATGCTCTTGTCCCACCCGGCCCACCCAGGGCATAACAAACAGGGCCCGCTGCGGCGGCTGCAACTCCCTGTGTGCCATCTGCACTCCCATCCATGTTTGCTGTACAGTTGTCTCGCCCTCAAAGGGGGCTCTGAGGCTTTGTAGCTGGGGGCTTGTTGTTTTGTTGTTGGTGTTGCGCACGTTTTGGCAAGAGTGTGCACTGACACAATGTGCATAGTACTGTCCATGAGGATCTTTGATTCGCCCACCGATTGAAAAGGAGGAGTGCTTGGGACTGTCGTTGATTTTGGGCTATGTGCTTTGTCCTAGGTTTCGGACGATGCTTTTGGGTTCAAACCAATTTTGGCACAAGCGATAAGCTTCGTCTCCTTTCCATCGACCCTTTCAGTCTTGTCAGAGACCACCCAACGAGTTGAGATGACCTTTCGCCTGGGATCGATGGTCCACATCAAATCTCCTACTGCGAGGCTCTCAAGAGCATTCAGCTCCTTGATCATCCCTTGATAAGTGAGCCCCAGGTCAAGCTCAACTTCGGATATGTCATCCCTGGAGGCAATCGGCTTTTGAACCTTCACAAGTCCCCCACCGAGCTCGACAACGACCTCCCCCTCTGGAGTGGTTTCGACCACGGCCCTTGCACTGTTCCCGATGGCCTCCCGGTACTGAACCCTGGAAACCATATCGTCCGCAGTCGGCCCTGGGATTCGGAGAAGCTCTTCACGGTCAACGTCCATAAGATCCTCCCCCTCTGGGCCCTCGGTGTCGCTCCCTCGTGGTGGTGACTCTGGCTCCTCGCTGGAACCCCCAGGTTCATAGCCCTCCCAGTTGTCCATTAGCTCACTCAAACCCCCAGGCCCTTCACCAACATCATCACGCACGTCCTCTGGCAACTCAACGTACCCTTCAAGACCCTCAAAACCCTGTTCACCAAGATCTTGCACTTCACCCTGATCCCTTTCAACAACTGCATTCGGATCAAAGCTACCCCTGATGAACTCTGCATAACGGGCCCTGCAACGTGCAGTGTGAATCAACTTGTCATACCCGACACCACGTGCCTTGCAACTCCGACACCTTGGCGTCGGTCCATGCTCGACCACCCAGTCTCGCGGCGGTCCCTTAGTGTTGGCATTGGGCAACGGCAAATGCTGGAGATTCTCTAACGGAACATCTGGGACACCCGGCGGTGGATCCCTTCCAGGCAAAAGACGACAAACCCCTCTCAAGAGTTTCAACTCATACTTCAACGGAACAACCATGCGAACCCTCGGACTCCGCACGATCTTCGTTTGACCGTCGTTGAGCAACAGTCTCACCCAGTGCGATCCAGAACCAACTTCAGCCCCCATGTAAGCCCCTTTTCCCATGCGTCCGTTCACAAGATGACTCACAGAAGGTGGCGGCACACACAAGACGGTCCCTCCGAACACATACGTTGGATGAGGCTTGATGCTTTGGTTCCGACAGCGTTGTTCAGGCGTGAGAGCTGAACCCTCGGTGATGTTGTATCTGTTGTGGGCGACACACAAGTGTGACAACAAGTATGGAACCCCATCCCTTGCAACTGTGAGTCCAACCCTTTCAAGCGAAGACAACTGGGTCTCTGCAAGCTCCTTCAAGGTGCGGACAGCCCTCTCAGCCGTCGGCGCATGCCGATCCACTGGAACCTGCTCCACAATGGCATTAGGAAGCTCCTTGGCGAACTGCTGCAAGGCGGACACAAGCGCTTCGCCAAGCTCCAAGGGGAGGATGTCATCGTCAGCATGCCTGAGGGATGTCGGGGTTTAGGGGGTGAAAAGTTGTACCTCCGCCTCAAAAAGGCACTATACGGCCTCAGGTCCGCCGCTCTTCACTGGGCCAAGCACCTTGCAGGACTTCTGGAGCGTCTTTTCTCGCTCAAGTCATGCCCCACGGAACCCTGCTTGTTCGCAGGTGAGTACCGGGGTAAGAGGGTGCTGCTGTTGGCCTATGTCGACGACATCCTACTGTCCTGCGAGGACACTGGCTTGATGTATGAGATGGTCGAGAAACTAGGGGCCGAGGTCAAGTTGAAGGTCACCGCTGACCTAGCAAGGGATGGCGAAATCACCTTCTTGGTGCGCAAGATCCTGAGATCGGAACCGCAGGGTTCGTTGAAGTTTGGAATGGATCCGGGATATCTTGTCATGGAAGAGTATAATCTCAAGGGCGCGAAGGGGTGTCCAAATCCGCCGAACCTCAGGGATCTGTATGACAGGGCGCTTGAGAGTGAAGAGTTATCCCGACCTCTTAGCCAGGAGGCTTCTGCACGTTTTCGCAGGGCGTTGGGGAAAATGTCCTGGCTAGCGACGACACGCGGAGATCTTGTGTATTTCATCAGCGTGCTAGCACGCGGCCAGGCAGACCCCAGGGAGTATCACGAGAGAGCCATCCGCGGCACTCTGAGGTACTTCAAAACGGTTTCAAGCTTCTTCCAAATCTTTCCACGTCAGAGAGATCAAGACTTGCGGGTCAGGGTATTCGTGGACGCATCTTGGGGCTCGGAGCGGTCGGTTTCGCGGAGATCGATCTCCGGGGGGTGCGTCGTGCTGGGTTCCGCCTGCGTGAAGTCGTGGGCCCGACTCCAGCAGTTGTGTCGAAAGGCTGAAATGCGACCATGCGCATCCGCATTCCAAGGTCTTTGTTCTCAAAGAGACTCAACATTATCCGGAAGCTATGTGTAGGGCTGTTTTGGGCAGCTTGTAAAGGTTGTGTCTGCTCTGCAGTCGTTTCGCTTTTCTGAGCCAAGGGTTTAGGGTGGAACGCCACCAGCGGCTGGGTCGCGAACTACTTGGACCACAGCTGCTTTGTCTTTTCGTCTTAGCTGCAAGGGTGAAATTTTTTTTGCCCACCTACTGCGTGCGCCTGCTACCGCCTTGTGGTGAGACAGCTCCGGGAGCTGGAGGGGGCACCGCCGAGGGGCGCTTGGTCGGTGCTACCACAGGGATGTTTGCTGTCCGTCACTTCGCAGCAGTCAGCCATCTTGACTACCCCCCATACCTCGACGGGGCCGTGTCAGCCTCAATGCCCAGAGGGGGAGTAAGAAACCAAAGGTTCCATGTATGTGGGCCTTGGGCTGCCAGCGTCTTTTAAGTTTTTCCCAGAGGACTCGCTTGCGAAGTGGTGTAAAGAGTAGGTCACCTCAGCTTTTAGAGCTTAGGGAGTGTTTTCCAGTGTTTTCCCAAGCACCATGAGGTTTGACCAGTTTTGACGGCGTTTCACTTTGTTTGGTGCTTTGGCTCAAGACCGGAGTGCGTGAGCATGCAAAAGTGAGAAGCGTGCAGGGCTTGAGTGTGAGTCTTGTACGGGTGAGGGTTGCTTGCAGCGTTTCGGTCTTTTACGCAAGCTAAGCACCCTGAAGCACTAGAAGTGGTTGAAGAAAGCTTTGTTTATGAAGGCATCGAGTACAACTCCGAAAAGAGCAGTCTTCGTGAACTTCAAGCACTGGCCAGACTTTATGGTGCAAAGACCTTCTGAAGAGACTGGCTTCATTGTTCGAGAGAAAAGATTGGAAGTACATGATGCGCAGATTATTCCTGTGAGAATTCCAAAGCAACACTTCGGCTTGAGCAGAAGCTCTGAAGAAAGAATTTTCACCCGCCTCTTCCACCCCCTGTTCTTAAGACATGGATACACCACAGCGTTGCTCTGTTCAGGTGTGCAGTTGCGCTGATCCATGCTTTAAGCAACGCTTCGGCTTAAGCAAAGCTGAGAAAGAAACATTTTCACCCGCCTCTCCCTTCCCTTTCTGTGTATGACAGGTTCTCTGCAGATGTCTGCCCGACAGGAATGCAAGCCCGTTGCTGGCCCCTGCCGCGAGTGAACCTTACTTCAATGTAAGAGTACCAAATGCTTTTCTTTTGCTCAAGCTTGTCGTGCCTCTTGTCAGTTTCGAACTTCTTGAGAACTTGTCATGGAGCGAACTTTGACACAAGCTCAGCTTAACAAGTTTTGTCAGTGGCTACGTACCTTGAACATGAACTTCCTGATGAAGGTGGCTGAGGTTTTGGACGACGTTCTTGGAGCAAGAGGATCGTCGAAGAGAGAAGGCAGCACTGCGTCTGCATCAGTGGCAGTTTGTAGACCCTGAACATGAACCTGAGCGACCGAGCGAAAGTGCTGCGTCAAGCTCTCAGCATCAACCAGAAGCCTCTTGACGTGAGCGACTCTGACTTACCTTTGTCCTGCTCCAGGCCGACTCACTCAGGCCCTGTGAGCGCAGTAGTGGCCGGGGGAGTGCTCAGACTTTGGCTTGTTTCAGTAAGGTGCTGAGACCAACTCAGCCACAAGGATGCCAAAGCCACAGTCGTGTTTGACCCCACTTGGACAAAAAGAAGAGTGTCTGAATCCTGAATGCTTCACTGAATGCGTGAGATCTCTGTTGAATTTGGTTCTGATTTTATATTCCTTTGATGACCGATACATTCTCATCTCGATGCCGGTCCATTGACGAGATAAGTGCCTTTGCAGTTGTGGTGCGTTGTGTAGCGGTGATGCAGTGTGCACGTGTTTGAAGAGAAGCAAGGAGCCGAGGGTATATTGTTTGTATGTGTTTGTAGTGTTTAGTGTTTCACCCTGTGGCAAATCTCTCTCCATCTGCTCGTTCACACCAATATGACTGCTTGCTTGCGCTGTTTGTGCGCTGTGTCGTATTCGTGTTGCGATTTTCGCAAGCTGCTTTGAGAAAGCAATGCGCACCTCCAGACTTTCTCTCAAAATATCATGGATGGTCTCCGGCATTCATTGCTGTAGTTCTTACCGAACTACTGAAGGCACCCTGCATTTTGCGGGATCGTGCCACGCGCGTAAAATGACAAGCCACTGCTGTGGCCCTGCTTGCCCCGTTGGTTTGCTTGGCAGCTGATGCGTCGACCTCTTCGTGATCTGCTTAGGATGCTCTCTAGCTTTCTTGCGCGTTTTTGTTGCTTTGTTCGCTTTTTGGTTGCTGGGCTTTCGTGCACTTAATCACCCAGTCGCAATAGACCGGCCTACTGTGCTGCTGATGCGGTAAAGAGGCGTCCGTTAAAAAAGAAGTTTAGTGTTTCACCCTGATTGACTATCAGTCCTGTACGGTGTTGGGTTATGTTGGGCCATTTCTTGGTTGATTGGTTGTTTGCTTCTTTTTGGATTGATCCTGCCTTTTTGCCGTGTCACAACTATGCCGCTTGAAGACTGATCATTGATATGCTGACGCAGAAAAGAGCTCGCCATCAAAAAAAAGTCTGGTGGTGGTGCAGTGTGCTGGTAGTGAGGTGTAGTGGCGGTAAGTCGTATGTGGTGCTTGGTGGTGGTGTGGTGGAGTGTGGAGTGTGGTGTTTCTGTAGGTGAGTTCTTTTGCGTAGTGACGGAATACGATTCTTGGCCTTGACTTGCCTCTTAAGGTGTGGGCGTTACAGATAAAAACTTGCGGGGAAAACGCAACCTGTTGCCTCAGAAGCTTTGGCTCGGGCGACGGATCTCGGACCTGCGCCGCTACATGACGCTTAAAGTTGGAGAGTTTTGGTGGATTTCGCATCAAATTGGTGAAACAGGTTTCTTCAGTAGAGTTCGTAGAGTTCTGGCGTCTAGCATACGAGGCATGCCTCTTGCTAGCTCCCCTCCATCAAGCGGGATCCGTTTCAAGGTTTCAGGAGCTTCTGACAGCTGTGTCACGCAGTTTTGGCGACATCGAGTTGTGAGCTGGAAAGTTGCTCTCTGGGCCCACGGTTGCTGCTACGTTGACCATTCCTGCAAATGTGACCAGCGTTATCACTTTTCACCGCCAATTTTCTTCTTTCTTTCATAACGTGTTCCAAAAAACTTGCTGTATGCCATAAAATTTCTGGTCCATGACCATGACCATGACTCTTGCTTCTGCATGTTATTTGTGCTGCCATTGTTGTTTGTGCTGGTTACTGTGATTGTTGTCGAAGAGGTCAATGTTCAGTAGGTTCATCATGTGTAATCACTTGTAGGACTCTCGCAAGCACCCCGAATTCAAATATCAACGACGTTTTGTATGAAGGAGGCTTTCTACTTTGAAGTGTCATAGCTTGATGTGGTTTGCCATTTTCCCGCCAGGCGAAGCTAGGCGAGATGACCCTTTAGGAGGGTAAATGACCGGCGCTCAGCTGATGGCGATTTAGGGCTCAGGAAACGTATGCTGACACACAAGCGAAGTACAGCTTACAAAAGAATCGGGTTATTTTTCGCCGAAATGTATTTTGTCAAAAAGCATCTTTTCGGGTTCGGTTGCAGTTCAGTGATGTCCAGTCAACACGCCATGCCTGCTGCGACTACGCGTTGCAACCGTCACCATGTCCGCTTTCCTTTACGAGCCTGACGATGGCCATACGCAGCATACAGCACCTGCTTGCATGTCGGCTTGGCTGATGGGAGGACGTTCTCCGATGGTTCAATCGGAAATGACTGAATGACCACGACCTGTCGGAACGACCTCTTTGATGTTTGGGAAGCCGATTTTGACCAGCTTGGCTCCAAGATTCTCGACCTGCGGCCAAAGCTTTCAAGCCGCGGCGAATGGACATTAATGCCATAATCCGGGCTGTTTTTGTACGGGAAGCGGAAGAGTGCGTCAGTGCCATGACGTGCTTCCAGCGTCGGGGACGCGATGACGAAGGAAGGCAAGATTTGTGAAAAAGGCCTTTCAGAGAAACGAGAAATTTTGCGTGTGCGATCCGGCTTGATTCGGGCCTTGCCGCCTAAATCGCAGACTTTCGCTGGTTGCTTTTGGTTGGGTATTGGTCACCGTCAGCCTTCTGTCTGCGTGTGATCGGAAATCCTGTCGCCAAGGGTCAGCACGCTTGTACCATGGCAGCTTGAAGCTTTGGCGGAAAAATCACGGGGTACTTCGAGGGGAAAACAAAACATCCTCTGAAAATCTCTGACTTCGCGGAACCCTGCCGGTCTTTTTGTGCAGCAGAATTTGTGGAAGGGTGTGCCCTGCTCCTGCAACCTCCTCCCCTTGGAAGAGCAATGGACCAGCAGCAAAAGATGGGAGTTTCTTGAAGTTAGGCGTCTTGTCGCGGGGGAATCAAATTAACCGATGCTTCCTAACATTGCAAAAACCCTTTAAGGCTTTAAGGGGTCCTAAATGAGTAGATCCCGACAACTAGATCCCTAGACCCTAGAAGGGCTTGTAATAGTAAGGGGAAGGAACTCCGTTGGAATTCCTAAGCGCCCTGAGCTTTGTGTTAAAACCAACCCACATCCTTTGAGACATGGCAGAAGCCCGAGCTTGTGGATCGCGCGGCACGTTGCGATTGTCTTGCAAGCTATGGCTTGGCGTTGCCCTCAGCTTTAGAATGCCCTTCGACGTCAGTTTTGGCACCTGCAGCTCTTGCAACTCCTGCTCTGTGGGGGGCCTGTCAGAAGTAACGCCTCTGGGGATACGCTTTTCTCCCTCGGAGTGCCTGTTGCTTGGTGATGCGCAATAGTCTTGAGCTCCTGGCGGTTGAGTTGTCATAGGTTTCTGTTCGGTTCATGATCTCAAGCCCCCTCCCTCCTCCCAGCATCGTATGCGCTTTTCTAAAGAAACGAATAGTCGCGTCCAGTGCCACGATCATCTGCAATCATGCAAAAGGCCAAATTGGAAGAGATTGCCCAAAGCCATACTGTCAAGGGCCACAGGGGGGCATCAGACGGCCACGGGCTAATTTTGCCAGGTGTTAAGGTGGCACGAGCATTGCGTGTCAGGCCTGCTTCGGCTGCAAGCGCCAGGCCACTGTACCATACCTTCTGAAAGCTTGAGTGCTTATCACTGGCACGCATGCAGCTGCAGGGTCTTGTGGCCTGCGCATGCGCAGACTTCCTGTCCACAACAAACCATAAGGTCGGTTCCCTTTTAAGTAAGGATTCCACGTTTAAGAGAGTCTTATCCCATGGTCCATCCCTTTCTAGGACCCTTAGAACAAAAGTGTCTTGGTGCTTCTCTCTCCTGAAACGGCTCCTGCGTGTCCCACAATGCCTGTGGCGGAGTGGTCGCCCGACACGAAACGTGCACCCTCCAGCACGCTGGTCGATGTCAACCACTGCTACCCGCCAATTACAAGATTCAGGCACGTGGGGGAAAGCCCTTTGCAGCATCGGCAGGGCATCCCTGTCGCGCATCTTTGCGCGCAGATTTTGGTTGAACCTTGGCATGCTTTGACCCGCACTTCCACCCAGTGCAGGTCAGAGATGTGTGAGGGCCTTGCGCTCGAGTGCTTGCTGGATCTCGGGTCGCCTTCGCGGTTGTACTTTTTGGGGTCATGGTGGTTCAACGTCTGAGCTGTCAAAGGCACGAAACGTATCCCCTTTGCAGTGCAGGCCCCAGCTCGCGACTGTGCAGATGCCCTTGACACTGTCCGCGGATCTCAACGGGTGGTACTCGAGAAGGCCACTAGGTCGGTCACAATTGGTGGTGCTGAGCTGTCCTGGCACTGCCGTCAGTGCTTACCAAGATGCAACCTGTGTTCTTACATTCCAGTCAGAAACTTGCTTTTGAAGTTGAAAGTCGTTGTGCCACGCGAATTTGTCAGGACACTGCCTCGTTCCATCTACGTTCCAGCGCAGGTGCTGTGGCTGCTGAGACGACATGAACTCCTGGGTTGTTGTCTTTCGTCTTGGTAGGCATTTGCTCAGGACTGAAAGAGGATCGAGGCCAATCCACCTTACAGTGATCACCCAGCTTCCGTGCAACTCACGGACTTTTGCTTGCCCAGAAATGGCTCGACAAGTGTGGTTGGGCTGCTCATGCTGGCGCCTCTCCGTCCCCACACACTTCTGCCACTTCCTTCTGGCCTGACAGTGCTCTTCACGACTTGTGTCAGGCCTTCGCAGTTGCTCAGTTGAAGTTCTCCGGGCCCGCGATGCGCATCGGCATGATGGTTTTGCCAAAAGCTGGCCCTTTCGCTGCCTTTTGCTGCGCCTCCTTGCTGGCTGAGTTATCCCTGACCTACTGGACAGCGAGATGTCGGCCTATCTCGCAGAGATGCTTCAGAACTTGGGCAAAGTTTGCATTAAATACGAAAGTTGTCAAAGCACCTACCCGCCAACCCCCCCCAAACCAACAATGAAGGGGTGAGGGTTCAGGGTACTTTGGGTAGCACCCGTTCTTTAAACTGCATAGTGGGTCTAAGGGGTCCGTGCTGCTTGCATCAAAGCAAGCGCAGCATACCGCAGCTCTTTGCCGGGCCGTTGGGACGCTTGCAAAGCTTGTAGTCGTGCCGACAGCAGTTCGAGTTCGAATCTGATCGCTCTACGCCAGGATGTTCTCTTCACAGTGTTTTCACTGGCCTTCGCGCACCTTCGCACAACCAAGCGCTCTAGAGATGGTGTGAAGGCTGTTACATGAGTTCCACGGCGAGCAGGATTTTCCCCCACACGTGAGTGTCCCTGTGCCAGGCTCACCACTTGCCTCTTCAGACTTGCAAGTTGTTTTGATCGTTTGCCTTCAGCATACATGATGCATGGACTGAGTAGTTTGCATGCTTTTGGGGGTCGGATCTCATAGGGTGCCAGTATGTTGCTGCAGGTCTGTACAGAATCTTATGCTCGCAGACACAGGCAACGGAAGCTTGAGACTCTACTTCAGAAGCACCCAGCGTGGAGCGTGCAACGCGTACAATTTGTTAGACTGCTGCAATGACTAGATGGCTTGTGGTTTTTGCACTTCAGCCCTTGCTCAGGAAATCTGCAAACGAACGATGACGAGTGCTTGATGCCTTGATGCGGGGATTTCAGCTCTAAATTGTTGCTTAGCTTACGCACCAGGCAAGTGTGCAGGTGCAACGTTGCCGAACCTTGAGCTTGCTGCGTAGTCACTTAGTCGGTGCAGCTCGCACAACACACGGAATCTTGACACAGTCGACCCTGTCGGCTCGCAAAACAATTTGAAATGGATAGTTCCCCGACGGATACGGACCTGGTTCGTGAACAAGCAGCACTCCCCTACGAAAACCACGTCTACGAGTCCATTAAGACAGCTTGCAGCTACAGAGTTGGGCCCATGAATCACTCCTTCCAGAGAATGCCTAATGGGCGGTTCGCAGGCATTAAAATGGCTTCTCTGAAAATTGGGTCCAGAAGCCACACCATGTTCTCACATGCCCTCGATGCCGGTACTGGGGCTATGCGCTAAGGCGTGCCGCCCAAAAGGCGTAATAGAACTCGCGTGCCCTTTGGAGAATGCCTTTAAAGCTGGGGGAGACTCAACTCAGGGCTTGTAGTGGCACGCCGACAGCACGTGCCCTTTGTATCTGACTCGTTCGCCAATTTGTGCCGCGGCTGGTTGGATGCACAGAAGGAAGAGTGAAGGGTCACGTGTGCTTGCGCCGTCGCGAGTTGGCGCCTTCGTATATAGCCCTGGGAGGCCGGGTTGAGAGGTGCAGGCTGGACACGCGTAGGCCAGATTTGCAGGTTGGTGCGGTTTGCTGAAGCATATTCATGGAAGAGGCTCTCGGTCGCACGGATTGCTGTGGATCAAATCCATCCCTCCGCAGAATGCTCGACACTTTGCATTGGCGCGACTTCCGTTGCCCGGGCCGCCGCCCAGGCCACAGGCCAATGCAGGCACACACAAAACTTCTCTTTCCTGACTGCTTGCCTCGAACCTGCGTGCACTTGGGGCTTGACATTCAGTGTTGTGCCTTTTGTCACATGGAGTGCCTTTTTCATCATGCCGCACGTCAAGGCAGTGTTGTCCCTTTTTACACTTGTGCTTTAACGCGCCTCCCAAAAACCCTGAAAACGTTGGACCCCAGGTCCGGGGTAGTGGTAGGCATTCCCGCCCCCAGAATGCTTAACATACCCTCTCCGCTAGTACAGGAGGGGTGATGCCCACGAAAAGTAAGAAGGTACTCAAAGATCTGAGCAAGTTAGGCTTTGCTGTCTTGGGCGTGAAGAGGGTGTCTGATGGCCTGGTCTGTGGCGCGCTGGTTCTCCGGCTTCATTCTAGCATTTGCCCGCCTGAGCCATTCCTAATTTTGGTCAATAGTGGGATTTGGCCTGCCTATCAGTTGCCCTCAGAAGTAGGGCCGGCACCTATGCCCCCTTGACTCTCGCTGGAGCACACAGATCTTTGAGTCGTCGACTTCACATTCTGGGCTTTTGACCTTTTCAATTGCACAAGCCGGCCGCGCAAGTGTTCCAGACAATGCTGCTGTGATTTAGTGGCTGTCGCGCAGTGAAGGTCAATAAGTAGCAGTTTGTGGTTGGCGCTTTGGTCCATGCATGTGCTACCAGCTGCACGCTCATCTTGAAGATGCCCAGTCTGACTGCAGCACTCCCCGTTCCAGACAAAGGGCAGAGCGTTCATTTTTCTAAGCCGGGGTTGCATTTTCTGTCGCAAGTAGATCCAGTTGAATCATAAAGAGCCTTCCATGGAGATCCTTTTGGATACCGTCAAGCCTGCAATCGCCGTGCAAGCTTGACCGTTGCTGCTTCAGGAAGAGCGCACAGGTTGAAGGGCTCGTGCATGCATGCATCGATTGTGGCGCGGTCGAACACGAGCAAGGTAGATTGATCTACAGGGTACGACTGAAGATTTAGGTGCTGTGTACCTGGCCCGGACTGTTGACTGCACTGTGCAACAATGTGCAACAATGTTGCAGCTGTGTAACATCTGCTGCCTTCGCGATGTTTAGCTTTCAAGCATACAAGGAGCGAAAGGATTGGGACAGTTTAGCGGTCCATGGCTGATGCCAAGGGTTTCACATGCTGCTTGTGGAACCTGCCGCAGCTCGCCCATGCCCGCCATGCCCGCCAAAAATCCCAGCAAGCTCATGCTAGCCTGCCAGGCCCAAGGAAAAGTCTTCAAGGTGCCCTGTCGCATGCTCCCAGACAATGCCAAAAAGGCCAGGGCCACGCGCGTCTCTGAGATCCTCATTTGAAGACGCATCTTGCGTCCCTCTCCAATGCGATGGACCTGGAGCTGATCGGCGGCGCGATCAACATGGCTTGACATGCAGACGTGGCATGGCAATGATTGACGTGCCTGGTGCCTGCATGTGGGCGTGTTGAGATACAAGGATAGTTGGGAGCCCCTGAAATCCCTGAAGTCTCGGCGACGCTTGTGCAGTTGCATGGCGCCTGCCGTGTTGCCTGTTTTGCAGCAACATTGCAGTGCGGCTTGATCTCCTTCGTATTCTCCTGGCCCATGCTGGCCCATGGCCTACGCCTGGTTGGTTTGTCTTTAGCCCCAATATCATCACAGACCGCACGACGGGCTCCTTGCTCACCTGGCAAGATAATCTTGCCTCATCCGTAGGGGTGTCCTTGAGGAAAGACTTGATTTTTGAAGACCTGTGCCGCGGCGTTTGATGCGCATGGACAGTGACACTCCATGTACCTCACCAGACTTTCCGCTCAGAGCCAGTGAAGACTCAGGACCTTTCAATTTCCTAGCGCAAACGTGTGCTGAGAACCGGCTTCCAGCTCTCAAAAGTGGGCTTCGTGCTGGACCGGTGAGGCACTGCCATTAATTACAAAGACATACAACCTCCGAGCTGCAAACTAAATCCCAGGGGCTGCCCTGCCCCTGAAGCACGTCCTTGATTTTGCAAGACAGACTTGGGGGGTGTTGTTTCTTGCGCCGCGTCAGTGTTTGCTGCTAGTGGCGGCAGATGGCCTTGTTTTCAACTCTGAGAGCTGCCCTTGAAGGTGCCCTTGAACGAGAGGAATGAATATTTATTCATTTCCACTTGAAGTACAGGCGCTGCTGCTGCAGGGTGTTGCAGCGGTGGTCCGGTAGGAGCCACATTACGGAAACTTTAGGGGCTGGCTTACAGACCGTAATTATGGGCGGACTTCGGGCGCGTTTACGGGCGGAGTTTACAGGCGGCGTTTGCGGGCAGAGACATCCTGCGAGAGGCATGCGCAACATCTGCTGTCTTCCATATTACGCGATCCCAGGTTGTCAGATATCGTAGTGTAAAGTGGCCAAAAACTGCAAAACGAAGTTTTTTCATGAAACTTAGGGGCGTGCATTCTCTGCAGACATCTGTGAACTGATAAATCTTGCTTCATCCGCAAGGTTGTCGTCGCAGAAAGACTTTCGTTTAGGTCTTTGTGCTCCCGGCCCTGCGTCCACGTGTGAAAACCTGTGCCGTGGTGTTTGATGCACATGGACAGTGACACTCCATGTGCCTTACCAGACTTTCCGCTCAGAGCCAGTTAAGACTCAGGACCTTTCAATTTCCTAGCGCGAAGGGTACTGAGAGCCGGCTTCCAGCTCTCAAAAGTGGGTTTCGTGCTCCCCAAATTTCAGATGCACTGGACCGGTAAGGCACTGCCACCTTGCCACAGCACACTGCCACGGCACGTATGCAACGATCACGAATCACTATTGAAGCTGGGCCCATGACTCGTCTGACATGGTGACTTTTGCTGGGTCCTCGAGAAAGCTACCGCAAGGGTATCGTAAGGCAGCCGCATCCGCAAGCCGCCCTTTGAAGCTTTTCAAGTTGTTACTAGGAAGTTGCTTGCGTGGCTTATGTCCTTGGTTGCTATAGGGTGCAGTGGATTGTCTAGGCATAGAGGTCACTTTAGTCTGCAGCCCTCGTGCATGCACTGCCGGTTTGCATGCAGCCTTTGATTTGCATTGCGCTCCGCCGTAGTGCGCCATCGGAAGCAGCCCAGATGGCAGCCGAAAGTGCATCGCACGACATCGCCCATCCCATAGAAATTGGGCCGTTCCATGTGAAAGCCATGTCGACGAGGAGCTTGCTCATGTAAGGTTCAGTTCCAAAGGCGTACAGTGAGGCGGGACGACCGGCTCCCTGTTCGACAGTGGCAGCGTGGCATCCAGCTTTCCCTTGCGGTGCGCGTGTGGTGATGACTCTCGGATATTGAGCGCATCGCGCTCTGTGGCTCTGCCACGGGCTGGTGCATTGATACACGAGGACCCGAGTCCGGAGTTCGGCTAGGCAGCTGCGTCGCTGGGTACTCGGACAGAGGTTGTAGCAGATCGACGTCAAGCGGCACGCTACATCAGGCTGCGTGTTGGCAACTTGAGCAGGACAGCGAAAGCAGGGACCTGAACGACTGCGAGCTCACAAGATAATCTTGCCTCCCGGCAGGCAGGCGAAGGCGCAAGATGTCCAAGCTGTCATGATGACACTGCTGCAGGATCCACAGCGGCGTCCTTGCGGAATGGCAGTGTAGGTTTCTGTGCCCCCTGCCTGGCGTCCACGCGTGAAGACTCGTGCCGTGCCGTGGTGTTTGATGCACATGGACAATGACAGTCCATGTACCTTGCCAACCCGACTTTCCGCTCAATGAAGACTTAGGAGTCTTCAAAGTCCTAGCACGAGGTGTGCTGAGAATCTTCTTCCAGAGACTGGAGCCATGGTGACTGGTCTGACGTGCTGACTTTGCTCCGGCCTCGAGAGATCACCGCAAGGCGACCGCATACGCAAGCCGCCCTTTCGAGCTTTGAAGGAAGGCTTTCTATGTGGCTGACGTCCTTGGTTACGAGGTCATTTTTGGCTCCGCAAAAAGATCTTCGGTGCCTAGCCTGCAACCCTCGCGTATGTACTGCCGGCTTGCCAATCGGCCTTTTAGGCGAGCGCGAGGATTCCAAGGACCTTCCACGTCTTCCAGCCTGGCATCTACTCAGCCTTTGTGCAGTGCCCTATGCCGCCGGTACTCGTAGTATGATCTTGTTGTACTGACTCATATGAAGTGTACGCGGAAGTGACAGAAATCTGCAAGCGCTGACTCTAGTCTACTCTGACGGCTGGAGCCGATTCAGATTTGCCCAAGATGCTGCTCCATCGGGAATGTCCACCATTGCCGCATACTGCCGCCGATGTGCGAAGGTCCGGAATCGTCCAGACAATGGGCGTCTAGTCGCGTGTAGGGACACCTACACTCCAGCTGAGCCGCCGCCTCTGATCCAATAGGCTGAGTCCCCACGATGGCGGGTCCTGAGCGGGGATTCTGCGGTATTATGGACTCCATGTTCTGATGGGTCCTGAGAAGTCCGGCGTGTAACTCATGATTGGCTGCTACAGTTGTTGCTTCGTTTTTGCTCGCAAGCCTGCCGTTCAAGGCGTTCAGGTTGCGCTGGGCATATCGAGCACGACGGAGATAGCCGAAATCACACAGGCCGCTCCTTCGTAAGCGTTCCGCGTGCCATGCTTTGAGCCAGAATCTGAAAAGGACACAGAGGGGTCAAAAGTTCAGATCGAAGGGCATCAGCTCACCTTGCTAAAGGCTAGTGTCGGGCTTGGGAGGCAGTGGCATCGCCTGACTTCTGTAGTATGTGGGCTAGGCTCCTCAAACACCGGGAACTATGGGGGCTTCAAGAACCGGATCGTAATGTGACAGTGCTCGCAGCAGGCATTTGGCCTGGTCTTCTGCCTCGACATTGGTGAGCCATTCCTGAGACCTTTTGCGAGACGTCGCCACAGGGGCCCACTGAGGGCCTGCGTGCCTCTTTTCTCCGAGTGGTTGTGGGTGTATCGCACGCGAGGCACGCTTCAATCTTGCATCTCAGGGTGAGATGTTCGCAGCTGCAGGCAAGGATGTGGCTGTACAACGCCCTTCGCACCAGCCACTTTGAAGCATTGCGTGGGGCATGCTTGAGGGTCAGACTTGTTTCCTGCCGCAGCGTCCATATGACTTGCTATAGTTTGAGCAAAAGCAGGGTGCGCGCTCAGCAACACTGGCGGAGTCGCAAGCTCAAGCGAGCAAAGTGCAACTCCGATCGCTTCTGCCCCCTCCGATGCAGTTGGCCAGTTCCTTCCTCGATTTCCGAGCCGGCGAACACCTTTGTGTGCACTCAGGAAGTTTTTGAGGAGGTAGCTCTCGCCTGCGCCGGCAGGGCGGAGTTCGTTTCAGCAGAAGCTTGAAGAAGCTTGAAACTGCCAGCAGACACGAACAGACCATCAATGACTGTCCCCGACCCACGTTGCATCTGGTCGGGGGCCATGGCCATGTGGGCCCATACTGCAGGCAAGCATTAAAGTTCATGAGCCTCTTGTCGAACACTGGCAGGCCCGTGATTCGCAAGGCAAAGCCCGTCTCCGCACGGGCTGGGCACACGACTGAACGCAAGAGATGAACGTCTCAAGGCCAGTCGCGGCAGAACATCGGCGCGGCAATCGCCGGGTCTCAGCATGTGCACACCGGCTTCAGACCACCAAACGGTGCAGCCCTGGCAAGATGCGCCTGCCTAGAACCAACATCAAGCCAGTTTGGAAGTCACTGGCATCTACTGTTGCAAGCGCATTCATTGCTTGACCGACAGTGATACTGAGCCTTCCTGTGCCCGAGAAAACCTCCATACAAGCAAACCCTGTCAGGCGCTGGAGGATTCTCTGCAGTGTAGGATGCTGCGCAGTGGATGTTGTAGGCGGATGCTGAGACTTTCTCTGAAAACTCGGAGGGCCCGCATGCGAGCACCCCCGAGACTGAGGCGCGGTAGATCTTCGGGTGGCCTTTGGTGGTCAAGAGGCGTTCGCCCCCCTTGTCCCGCTTGTCCCTGGCAAGACTCGTGCTGTGTTCGAGGGAAGCTGCGCCTGGCACCTCTGAGCTCGAGGTCGCGTTGAGAACCCGCTGTTGAGGTGCACCTTGCCCTCCATCCGTCGGACATGTCGGACATGTCGGGCATGTCGGGCATGTCGGGCATGGGCATGTCGGGGTGTGAAGTGCACGCCCAGGGCCGGGGCACTGAGCATGGGGAAGCGATGCAGATCGCGAAGCTCGCAGTGCGGCTCGGCTCTGTGCCTCCATTGCCCGGGCCTCCAAGCTGATGGAACACTCTTTGCGGACAAATTCTTTTGATTCTTCATCGTCTCCTGCCCGTGGTTCGCGTGCCTTCGCCTGCCTTCACACGCCTTCACGTGAGCATTTCGGGGCCCGTCTATGCCCAGCGTCTCTACCCGAGCTGCTGACCCTGGCGGCATGAAGGTGACGCAGCCAGCTCAGCGTCGTTGCGAATGTTCGGTCACCATGTGCCGTGTGGCCGACATTGACGGTGCCTGGTATGCAGTTGCCACTCGCAGTTGCAAGCAGAGCATGCCTGCAGCCTGCAGCTGCAAGCCGGCCTTGAGCTCGCTTCCCTTTCGTTGTGCATGGGTTAAGGTTGACCGGTGTGCGCCCCCTCCCCGCCTGGTAGGGCAAAAACTGATGTAGCATCGGTCTGCTCACCTGCCTGGTTAGTGCTGGCCTCTGATAGGGTTTCGGTGGACACGCCGATGCTTCAGATCCCTGCGGCAGCGGCCTGCGGCTGTCCATGCTTTGCTTGCCTTTGCTCGTGGATGCAGGGGTTATCTGTGACTGGCCTTCATTTGAGCACCCGGGCCCTGGGCTCTGATGAGCTCAGGGCACGGGTGCAGTTCGGAAGATCCTCATGTTGCAAGGAGGCAGATCGCACGCAGCTCGCTGGCAAATCTGTGCTGGTGTGACAGTCCAGACTGCCATTGGAGCACTCCGTTCCGCAGCGCGCAGGCGCAAAATGACTTGCAGTTTCTCATAGTCTGTCCATGTTTAGAAGCGCTTTAAGCTTAAACTAGGGTTTGGGGCAGAGGGTTGAGGCCCTGGGGTTTTAAGGCTGAGGGTTTAGGGCATGGG
Source organism: Symbiodinium natans (assembly GCA_905221605.1). Taxonomy (NCBI): domain Eukaryota; class Dinophyceae; order Suessiales; family Symbiodiniaceae; genus Symbiodinium; species Symbiodinium natans. Next base: position 670,383 of record CAJNDS010002424.1, read on the forward strand.
GTCCCCATTCCGCAGCCGCAAAATGACTTGCAGTTTCTCACCGTTGGGGCATCGGGTTGAGGCCCTAGGGTTTTGAGGCCCGAGGGGGCTTAGAGCCTAGGGTTTGGGCCTTAGGCTGAGGGTTTAGGAGTAGTCGTCGTTGTTGTCGTAGTAGTAGTAGTAGTAGTAGTAGTAGTAGTAGTAGTAGTAGTAGTAGTAGTAGTAGTAGTAGTAGTAGTAGTAGTAGTAGTAGTAGTAGTAGTAGTAGTAGTAGTAGTAGTAGTAGTAGTAGTAGTAGTAGTAGTAGTACTAATAATAGTAGTAATAGTAGTAGTAGTAATAGTAGTAGTAGTAGTAGTAGTAGTAGTAGAGTGTAGTAGTTTTAATAATAGTAGTAGTAGTAGTAGGAGTAGTAGTAGTAGTATAGTAGTAGTAGTAGTAGTAGTAGTAGTAGTAGTAGTAGTAGTAGTAGTAGTAGTAGTAGTAGTAGTAGTAGTAGTAGTAGTAGTAGTAGTAGTAGAGTAGTAGTAGTAGTAGTAGTAGTAGTAGTAGTAGTAGTAGTAGTAGTAGTAGTAGTAGTAGTAGTAGTAGTAGTAGTAGTAGTAGTAGTAGTAGTAGTAGTAGTAGTAGTAGTAGTAGTAGTGGTAGTGTAGTACGCCCCAACCGGGTGGTTTGCCCACACACAGGGTGGTCAAGCATGGGTTTGGACAAGCATGCTTGAGTCAGCTCTTGCCGCAGCATGTCAGCATGAACCATGTGGCACCCCACAGCCCAAAGCCTAAACCTTAAACTCCAGAAGGTCTTGGTCCTATTTAATAGCTCCGGATTTCGCAGACGACTCGTCTTGTGGCCACTACACTACTGACGCAGTCCCGTGCTTGTTGGGTCGCGCGGGCCTACCACAACCCCACCAGACCGGAGACGGCGTTCAAACTGGATGGGCAGGGAAGCCTGCGAGAATGGGCCAAAGCGGCGCGCTCCGCCCCCTTGGAAGCAGCTAGGGTTGCGCAAAACCCGAAAATCAATGCTTACATACGGGTGAAACTTAACGCGTGCCAGGCTCTAGGGCACCGACAATATCAGTCATTTGATCCGACTAACGCCCCGCTCCACTTTTTGGATGCGGTGCGCTATGCACTGGCAGCTTGTGTCGCTAGCCAGGACCTCGAACACTTCTGGGCGACATTTAACCTTGAATGGCCAGATGGCAAAACGAGGTCCAATGTCTCTTTTCGACAAGTCCCGCCACTGCACTGCCTGGTAACTACGCCTGTCCCAGGAACCCTCGCAGAGGGGGGAGAGGCCCAACCCATGGAGGAAGTGCACAGCAGCTCGTCGGAAGAGGAGTGCCAGGACACTGAAGTGCAGGTCCATAATTGGCGCTTCTCTGAGCTCGAAACCACTGACCTTGCAACCTTGCGAGAAGTGGACTTGTGTGTGCCGTTCCAATTCCCCTCCATCAACAGTGCGCATTGGAGGAACTATGTGTCGTTCCCCAGTTCCCTTTAAAAGAAAAAGGGAGTGGTACGATGCCGTTACGGCACATTGGGCGTCTCATAGAGGCTTTGCTGTCGCTGCGAACAGAGCATGGTCCAAGCTTTATTTCAACCAGAAGCCGGGCGACCCAACGTCCGAGATGCTGGTTGCGGTCCACAACGGCAAGTCCATGACATATCAGGCAGTCAGCAATGCCGGGAAGGCGTTGTGGCATGCGGCAAAGGCTAAGCTTGCGGAGCTAGGGAATACCCCAATCACTACAGGGACCCCCCCGTGGGGGGCTGAACTTGAAGAGCTCGCTGATGAGCCTCATTACGCCACTCTCTCGATCGGGGAGGTGGCGTCCGACACCTCGCGCCCGAGCAGCCGCCCTTCCCGCAGTGAGGTGGCGTCCGACACCTCGCCCGGGAAAACCCGCCGATCAGCTTCAGTAGCTGCGCCCGCGTTGCAAACTCCCCTTCGAAGCGACGCGAAAATCGCTTGGCAGTAATGGGTACTGCCGTGATTGGCCAAGGGAATGACCTGGGCGAGGACGGCAACTCGGAATGGCATGGATGGTGATTTTGATTCTGGCAGCCTGTTTGCATTTTGCGAACTGCAGTTTGTGCGCCCCTTGACGTTGCACGAGAAAACCAAGACGGGTCTTCTTCGACTTCGTCGTGTTCTGAGAGAGGGGAATGTTTCACTGTAGGAGACACTATGGCTCTGCTTTTTCTTGTCTTCGGCGTTTGTTGCTTTGTTTCCGGTAGTCTTGTCTGTCTCGCCTCGTCGCAATAGACCGGCCCACTGTGCTGCTGATGTGGTAAAGGGGCGTCCGCTTTAAACAAAAAGACAAACGTTTTGTTTTGAAGTTGATTGCCTGTAGTGAGGCCCATGGGAACAAGCTCTACTTCTCACGCCATTTCAAGAGCCTGGCGGCTTGGGTAATGGCCTCCGCACTCTGCAGACGCAATTGCGTTTTGGCTGCTTAAGTACTGGATTTTGCTGTTGGATCTGTTGCCAGACTACAGGGAAGGCCCACGAAGCCAGAATTGCTGAGATTTTTCGACCCCAGATTTGGAGTCGCGCAAACTGGCAAACATGTATACAGTACAGGAACGACTTGGTCTCCCAGGCTTTGCTGAAAATCAAGCCCCAAAAAACAATCTCGAAACTTTGGCCTTATGTGGCCTCAAACCCACACGGCCCACACGGTCTTGCTTTGTTGCGGCCTGTGGCCTGAAAACCACACGTGGCCTGTTGTGGCCTGACGTGGCCTGAAAACCACACGTTTGTGGCCTGTTATGGCTTGATGTGGCCTCAAAAACACACGTTTGTGGCTTTTTGTGGCCTTGTGGCCTCACGGCGTATTTTTCCCCGGACAAATCGCATTTGTGGCCATGGGGACTCGAGACCCTATAATACTATTGAAAGAGTCCCCACGCACAGCAGACGTAGGGTAATGAGGCCAGATCCGAGGACCGACCAGAATTTTAGTCCAGGTTTTTTCCCAAGTCGCTGATCTTCTAAACCTGAGACATTGTTACAAGTGTTCAAACACGACCTATGCACTGTTCCAAACGCGGCGTCGAAAAAAAGTTGGCAGAAATATAAATCACGCGGGACCCCCTTTCAGCACTCCTCCGCTGCCCATCACTGCATCACTTTCTCTCATTCCGTCTTTCTCGCTTCCTCTCTCTCTCACTCTCACTCTCACTCTCACTCTCACTCTCACTCTCACTCTCACTCTCACTCTCACTCTCACTCTCACTCTCACTCACTCTCACTCTCACTTTCACTCTCTCTTTCACTCTCACTCTCACTTTCATTCTCACTTTCACTCTCACTCTCAAATTCAGAATGCTGTGAATGACAGGTCTGACCCATCAAGGGTGAAATATGTCCAAGCATGCGCGAATGCACTTGCGGCATCCGTTCACCAGCCCCACAACTTGATCATTGTTAGAACCCCAATGAGGGTGCTTGGCAACAGCTGATTCGCTCCAAGTCGTTCCTGTACAATATCCTTGCCAAAAGCTTTCATTCTGCAATGTCCAGCAGACGACTCTGCGCAACCGCAGAAAACGTGGAAGCCACGTTGGTCAACTTCCCAGCACAGAAAACACCGACAAAGACCTGCAGGCGGACCAGCAGCATTGTTAGAACGAAGTCCAAGTTCCGGGAAAGTCGGGCGACCCGTTTCAGACCAGATACGATCCGAGGACCGGCCAAGTGGAGGAGTGTGATGAGAGTGAGAGTGAGAGTGAGAGTGAGAGCAAGAGCAAGAGCGAGAGCGAGAGTGAGAGTGAGAGTAAGAATGAAAGTGACAGTGTGTGAAAGTGCCAGTGAGAGTGAGAGTGAGGAAGCGAGAAAGACGGAATGAGAGAAAGTGATGCAGTGACGGGCAGCGGAGAAGTGGTGAAATCCATGGGGGCCCCACGTGATTTTTATTTCTGGAACTTTTCTTCGACGCCGCGTTTTGAACAGTGCATTTCACCCCAGCCACAACTTAACGTTGTTAGAACCCCAATGAGGGTGCTCGGCAACAGCTGAGTCGCTAGGAGCAAAGCTTTCATTCTGCAATGTCCAGCAGATTCTGCGCAACCGCAGAAAACATTGAAGCCACGCTGGAACTCTGATGCCCTGATAAGTTTATATCTTGCGCGGACGGATGTTTTTCAGTGACCTTTAGGCCAGAGTTCGGCTTTAGAGCCTGGGTGCTTTAATTTGCGTGTGAAATCGAGATGCTACGAGCTCTGCTCACGCCTTTGCGCGCCTGATCAGAAAAATTCACCTTGTAGTGTTTGTCCGTGCCATGTTGTTTTGACAGTAGAGAGTTTTTCTGCGACGTGATGTGGCGTGAGTTATGTTGCCCAAAGTCCCTTAAAGTCGTTTGGCTTGACTTCGACATGTTTGGCAGTTTCGTCTTCGTGGCGTGGCGATTGATGAGTTTGGAAGCACTTGGAGTTGCTTGAGGGCAGCATTGAAGAAGTGCGTGTCAGAACTTAGATTCTTGCTTGTTTGCAACTTGCTCCGTGTCCCCGCCGCTTCGTTGGTTGCCGTTGGGCGTGTAGGATGGGAGTGGAAGTGCAGAGTGAACTCTGAAGGGTGTAGACCAAAGCTTTTGCATTGTTCTTTTGCTTTACTTCCTTTGCAGAACAAAGTTGAGATGGAATTCGCAGCTTTTTGGAGCTCTTAGCTCTTGGAGAGAGCTTGCTGCAAGGACTGAAGCTTGCTGAACACTTTGGTGTTTGGCTCAAGCGCTGAGTGAAAAAGAGACTGCTGCGCGAGCTCTGCTTTTCACAGTTTTTTTAGCCTGCCCTTGCTTTTTTACTTGCAAACCAAAGACGTGTCTTGGAAGCTTGTGGCCTTGAACCTTAAACCAAAGAAGAGCAGACGCGGCTTCACACACTTTTCGGCACTTGCCATTCTTAGCACCAGTCCACAGTTGCCTTACTTGCAGACGGGTACTTTACCTTGAAGAGAAAAATTGCTTGCATAGTTGGCTTCGAAAACGAACAAACAACGTTCGAACGACAAACGGACGACTTTCACTCTAAATTGGGTTTGAGTTTTTAACTGAAGAGATCTGAACTGGCAATGTGCTTATTCTTCCGCTTCTGCAAGCCTCGCTCCAAAACAAACATTGATGTTTTCAGCGTAATTAGTTCAAAGAATCACAATTTGAAGGTTTTTTATCTTGAGAAAATCAAATTCCACAAAAGTCAAAAGAAAGTGCTTCGCACTTGCTTAACCCAGATTCTCTAAGTTGAATCTGCGTTGAACCTGGCTTGAACCTAGGTTCAAACAGGTTTATGGCTGAAGTTTTTGGCTCAAGTGACAGCCTGAGCGCAACGTCACTTGCGGATGCTTGCAGACGCTTGCAGACGCTTTGCGGACTTTGCGAAGCTTGCAGACGCTTGCAGACGCTTGGCGGACACAACGCAACGACGTTTGGTAACCCTCGAAAAAATTGACTCCAGATTGCTGGTCCAGCCAGAGGCGCGAGAAACCCCGACACTAAGGATGGAAGTAAGCAAGAGCCCCGCAGTAATGTGCAGAAAAAAGTTTTGAAGTATTTCACTTCCAAACTTAGTTTCCAAAATTATGCAATCTTTCGAATCTAAGATTCAACGGCAAAATCTCAAAAACAATTTGTGCCAACTTTCGACTTGCCGATGTCCTGAGAACCGCAGCAAAAAGTCTCGGAGTCTCCAAGCCTCCTTCCTTCCTGCCCTTCTCACCCCGCAATCATCAAATGGCTTGGAGACATTCTGTAACTGCATTCAACAACTTTGCGCATTCCTGAATTATTAGCTTACAAAACCTCTAATTTTTTACATGTAAATACACAGAACGCACCTGGGGCGTTTTGGAATAACGACAACCTGTTTGTGCAAATTCCCAACGTCAGAAAGCGGAAATACCAAACATCCGGAAAAATTGCTGAATACAACAAACTGCGCTGCTGAAAAGTCATGTTATGACTTTTTTTGAATGACCCCCTTTTGATGAGTCTTGCTGTTTTTGCAATGGTTTTGTATTTTTCGGCTGGAAAAGGTGTCGTGCTAAATAGCTTGTGTTTTTTAAGACTTCACCCGCCCTTGATGGAAGATTCAGGAAAGGTTGTTCATAATATTCCAGCCCCCTTTTTTTTAGGTTTCCATGCTTGCTCCCGTCAGCCCCCGTCTGTCCCCATTTTTTTTGAGTCGTGCAAGTTTAATTCAAAACACACGTATAAAAAATTGAAATCCCAGGTTGTTCCCCTCTCTCCCCTAAAACCCCCCAATTTTTTTTAAAGTTCTGTAAGTTTGCTTCAAAGCTCAAATATATGATTGAAAGCTTCAAAGCGTTTATTATACCTGAAAATTAAAATGAGGGCATGGTACGTACAAATGGGGGTTTTAAAGCTTATTTCGAAGCATACCCATTTTTTCTTATTCATGCCCAAAAGAGCCTAGAATTCTAAAAATCTACTCTCTAAATTTCAAAACTTAAATCCGAAATCCATGCATCAAATTATTTTTGAAGGAATATTTGTGAGTAAACTAATCTTCTTGCGCGTGCTTCAATTTTTTTTAAAAAAGGCTCTTTATGAATGGATACTCTTTCTTTAAATCACATATTTTCAATTTTTTCAAACGCGCGAGGACGATCGGATCGAAACCTTTAAACTGTTCAATAGATATTCTTCTCGATTTTTTCAATTTTTTCTTTTTTTAATTTTGTAAGAGTTTTTTCTTTGAAGATGTTTGAGGAATTCTTGTTTCATATCTATTTTGACAATTTAAATGTCTTATGAAATTTAAGTTCTTTCTCAAATCTCTAAATATTATGAGATTCTGATCTTCATACGAAAATCTTTTTTAGATTATTATTATTGCAAATATGAATTCATAATGTATAGAATTGATTGCAAGGGCAATAATCGAATTTCTTCTGAAAAAACAGATTCCCGCGAGACACTATTCTTTGCTTTTACTCGCGGACTAATAGTATAACATACTATTCAATGAGCGATTTTATGAACGAATCATATTATATTAATATTGGAAATGGAAGTAAAATCGCTAGTTTCCTCGTTCTCTGCGTTCACACATTCATTTAGTTCGCGCACTTACTACGTTCGTTTACAATTAAATTCATGCGCTCACGATGTTCACGCTTTTTCTAATACAATACTCTTATCGTGCACTTATTAAAACTACTTGTAAGTACACGAATACTAATATTGTTCTTTCCTTTGCTTGGTTTTCTTCTTTGTTATCTTCATGTCTTTTATCTTTATTCACGGGCGTCTTTATTATGCTTTTTGCCCGTGTAAACGACTTTATTAATGAAATGCACGTGTCCAACTTTAGGATTCCAGAAACTTACTTTTTTTCCTCTTTCTTTTCACACTTTTCTTTCTTCTCCTTTTCCTTCACTCGGTCAAAAAAAATAGAATGCGTTTTGCCGCATCGCAATTGTAAAAGGAACTTATTTTGAGAATCACGCGTGCCATCTTATCAGGTAGAATGGAAGTCGAAAATATTTTTCAAACAAGGAAAGATAAATACAATGAATTTTAAATGAGACCACCGCAAAAGCTGCACAACGACCGAGTGAACCTTAACATAAATAAAATCAAACCCGAAAACCTTGAAAAAATGCTGAAACCTGCATGTTGGAAAATGTGAAGAAATCTACGGGATAGTGCTTCGCACCAGTAGAGGCAGAGGCCAAGAGTTGGGGCCGAGAAAAGTGCCTTTGCAGTTGTGGTACGTTGTGTAGCGGTGATGCAGTGTGCACGTGTTTGAAGAGAAGCAAGGAGCCGAGGGTATATTGTTTGTATGTGTTTGTAGTGTTTAATGTTTCACCCTGTGGCAAATCTCTTTCCATCTGCTCGTTCACACCAATATGACTGCTTGCTTGCGCTGTTTGTGCGCTTTGTCGTATTCGTGTTGCGATTTTCGCAAGCTGCTTTGAGAAAGCAATGCGCACCTCCAGACTTTCTCTCAAAATATCATGGATGGTCTCCGGCATTCATTGCTGTAGTTCTTACCGAACTACTGATGGCACCCTGCATTTTGCGGGATCGTGCCACGCGCGTAAAATGACAAGCCACTGCTGTGGCCCTGCTTGCCCTGTTGGTTTGCTTGGCAACTGATGCGTCGACCTCTTCGTGATCTGACCGCGCTGGCAACGTTTCACCCTTAGGATGCTCTCTAGCTTTCTTGCGCGTTTTTGTTGCTTTGTTCGCTTTTTGGTTGCTGGGCTTTCGTGCACTTAATCACCCAGTCGCAATAGACCGGCCTACTGTGCTGCTGATGCGGTAAAGAGGCGTCCGTTAAAAGAAATATTTTTTGTTTCACCCTGATTGACTATCAGTCCTGTACGGTGTTGGGTTATGTTGGGCCACTTCTTGGTTGATTGGTTGTTTGCTTCTTTTTGGACTGATCCTGCCTTTTTGCCGTGTCACAACTATGCCGCTTGAAGACTGATCATTGATATGCTGACGCACAAAAGAGCTCGCCATCAAAAAAAGGTCTGGTGGTGGTGCAGTGTGCTGGTAGTGAGGTGTAGTGGCGGTAAGTCGTATGTGGTGCTTGGTGGTGGTGTGGTGGAGTGTGGAGTGTGGTGTTTCTGTAGGTGAGTTCTTTTGCGTAGTGACGGAATACGATTCTTGGCCTTGACTTGCCTCTTAAGTTGTGGGCCTTACAGATAAAAACTTGCAGGGAGAACGCAACCTGTTGCCTCAGAAGCTTTGGCTCGGGCGGCGGATCTCGGACTTGCGCCGCTACATGACGCTTAAAGTTGGAGAGTTTTGGTGGATTTCGCATCAAATTGGTGAAACAGGTTTCTTCAGGAGAGTTCGTAGAGTTCTGGCGTCTAGCATACGAGGCATGCCACTTGCTAGCTCCCCTCCATCAAGCGGGATCCAGTTTCAACGTTTCAGGGAGCTTCTGACAGCAGCTGTGTCACGCAGTTTTGGCGACATCGAGTTGTGAGCTGGAAAGTTGCTCTCTGGGCCCACGGTTGCTGCTACTTTGACCATTCCTGCAAATGTGACCAGCGTTATCACTTTTCACCGCCAATTTTCTTCTTTCTTTCATAACGTGTTCCAAAAAACTTGCTGTATGCCATAAAATTTCTGGTCCATGACCATGACCATGACTCTTGCTTCTGCATGTTATTTGTGCTGCCATTGTTGTTTGTGCTGGTTACTGTGATTGTTGTCGAAGAGGTCAATGTTCAGTAGGTTCATCATGTGTAATCACTTGTAGGACTCTCGCAAGCACCCCGAATTCAAATATCAACGACGTTTTGTATGAAGGAGGCTTTCTACTTTGAAGTGTCATAGCTTGATGTGGTTTGCCATTTTCCCGCCAGGCGAAGCTAGGCGAGATGACCCTTTAGGAGGGTAAATGACCGGCGCTCAGCTGATGGCGATTTAGGGCTCAGGAAACGTATGCTGACACACAAGCGAAGTACAGCTTACAAAAGAATCGGGTTATTTTTCGCCGAAATGTATTTTGTCAAAAAGCATCTTGTAGGGTTCGGTTGCAGTTCAGTGATGTCCAGTCAACACGCCATGCCTGCTGCTGCGCAGAAACGCCGGCAGGGTTCTGCGAATTCAGAGATATTCAGAGGATGCTTTGTTTTCCCCTCGAAGTACCCCCTGATTTCTCGCCAAAGCTTCAAGCTGCCATGATACAAGCGTGGTGACCCTTGGCGACAGGATGTCCGATCGGAGGCTGACGGGCGACGTCTGTGTTTAGGCGGCAAGTCCCGAATCAAGCCGGATCGCACCGCAAAATTTCTCGTTTCTCTGAAAGCCTTTTTCACAAATCTTGCCTTCCTTGCGTCATCGCGTCCCCGACGCTGGAAGCGCGTCATGGCACTGACGCACTATTCCGCTTCCCGTACGAAAACACCGCGTATTATGGCATTAATGTCCATTCGCCGCGGCTTGAAAGCTTTGGCCGCATGTCGAGAATCTTGGAGCCAAGCTGGTCAAAATCGGCTTCCCAGACATCCAAGAGGTCGTTCCGACAGGTCGTGGTCATTCAGTCATTTCCGATTGAACCATCGGAGAATGTCCTCCCATCAGCCAAGCCGACCTGCAAGCAAGTGTTGCATGCTACGCATTGCCATCGTCAGTCTCGTAAAGGAAAGCCGACATGGTGACGGTTGCAACGGGTTGGAAGAGCAGTGGACTAGCAGAAAAAGATTGGAGTTTCTTGAAGTTAGGCGTCTTGTCGCGGGGGAATCAAATTAACCGACGCTTCCTAACATTACTCAGGGCAACACGGAGGTAGGTAACCGCCTGACGGGCAACAGGCACCCATTCCACGAACTTAGCGGGGCAGAACCGGGTGCCACGAACTTCTGCGAACCTGAGGACAGATTCACGAAGGGTCCAAGGGTTAGCTGGAAGACTCGAAGACTAACCCATGGAGAGTAGATGCCCCTGCGAACGCAGGGAAGGTTCGACGAAGTTAGCAGAAGGCCACGAGGCTTCGTGCAAAGGGGCAGGGGCTTAGACGAACTTAGTTTGGGGTGCCCCCCTTGCCCGGTCTAAGTGTTACCTCCCTTTGTTTTCCTCAAAATTACAAAAACCCTTTAAGGCTTTAAGGGGTCCTAAATGAGTAGATCCCGACAATTAGATCCCTAGAAGGGCTTGTAACAGTAAGGGGAAGGAACTCCATTGGAATTCCTAAGCGCCCTGAGCTTTGTGTTAACACCAACCCACATCCTTTGAGACATGGCAGAAGCCCGAGCTTGTGGATCGCGCGGCACATTGCGATTGTCTTGCAAGCTATGGCTTGGCGTTGCCCTCAGCTTTAGAATGCCCTTCGAAGTCAGTTTTGGCACCTGCAGCTCTTGCAACTCCTGCTCTGGGGGGGGGCCTGTTAGAAGTAACGCCTCTGGGTATACGCTTTTCTCTCTCGGAGTGCCTGTTACTTGGTGATGCGCAACTGTCTTGAGCTCCTGGCGGTTGAGTTTCTGTTCGGTTCATGATCTCAAGCCCCCCGTCCCTCCTCCCAGCATCGTATGTGCGTTTCTTAAGAAACGAATAGTCGCGTCCAGTGCCACGATCATGTGCAATCACGCAAAAGGCCAAATTGGAAGAGATTGCCCAAAGCCATACTGTCGAGGGCCACAGGGGGGCATCAGACGGCCACGGGCTAATTTTGCCAGGTGTTAAGGTGGCACGAGCATTGCGTGTCAGGCCTGCTTCGGCTGCAAGCGCCAGACCACTGTACCATACCTTCTGAAAGCTTGAGTGCTTATCACTGGCACGCATGCAGCTGCAGGGTCTTGTGGCCTGCGCATGCACAGACTTCCTGTCCACAAAGAAACCATAAGGTCGGTTCCCTTTTAAGTAAGGATTCCACGTTTAAGAGAGTCTTATCCCATGGTCCATCCTTTTCTAGGACCCTTTGAACAAAAGTGTCTTGGTGCTTCTCTCTCCTGAAACGGCTCCTGCGTGTCCCAAAATGAGCAAGCGCCAAAACCCCCAGCCATTCAATTAAGTAAGGCATGGACACGAATGCCCAAAACCCTGTAAAACGATGGGAACACTTGAAAAGCGACGCCCCGAAGTAAATGAACCGTTGGGTGTGCTATAGCCTTGATTTTTCCCAAAGCGACACCTACAAACATCAAGCGTGGATAGTTGATGCTAAAACCCTGTAAAACGATGGGAACACTTGAAAAGCGACACCCCTCATGTTTCGTCCATTAGCACCTCGAGCAGGTTTTGGCAGTCGCTCAAATGCCTCTGGCGGAGTGGTCGCCCGACACGAAACGTGCACCCTCCAGCACGCTGGTCGATGTCAACCACTGCTACCCGCCATTTACAAGATTCAGGCACGTGGGAGAAAGCCCTTTGCAGCATCGGCAGGGCATCCCTGTCGGGCATCTTTGCGCGCAATTTTTGGTTGAACCTTGGCATGCTTTGACCCGCAGTTCCACCCAGTGCCGGTCAGAGATGTGTGAGTGCCTTGCGCTCGAGTGCTTGCTGGTTTCGATCTCGGGTCGCCTTCACGGTTGTACTTTTTGGGGTCACGGTGGTTCAACGCAGATGCCCCTGACACTGTCTGTGGAGCTGGTCTCCATGGGCAGGACTCGTGAAGGCCACTAGGTCGGTCCTGGCACTGAGACACAATGGCCAGCTGGCCCTCCTTTCGCTGCCTTTTGCTCCGCCTCCTTGCTGGCTAAGTTATCCATGGCGTACTGGACAGCGAGATGTCGGCCTATCTCGCAGAGATACCCCCCGGCGCTTAATAAATGTAGGAGTGGCGGGGGGTGCACAATTGTAGGGCATGTTTTCCTACAATTGCCAGTGTCCGTTTCCAGCGAAATAAGCAGGGGTATGCGTGGCTTGCCCTGCACGAGGTAGCTGCAAAACGTGGACCCAGACGTGGGATCCTACAATTGACACAAACGTATCCGTGGGGGAGCAAAAAATTCTAATCTACATTTTCTGCAGGCTCAAGCGGAGGGGAGCTCCTCGTAGCTTTGAGCCGGGCAACAGTCGACCTAGCGACTGGCAGACAACCTCCTCGCTGATGGCCCCTTCTTCGGGCGGCTGCTGCGGATATCTTTACCATGTACAACGACAACTGCGCCTCATGCAGCAAAACCTTTGGGAACCTGTCCAACTAGGATGGAGAGGACATAGCCATCGACATCGAAGAATGCCGGATGGCGGGATCAAAACATCTAGAGCTGAAGCGCCGGATGTTCATTGCAATCTTCACACTCTTCAAGTGCTTGTCGAAAGAGTCTACCAGGACTTCTGCAAAAGACAAGCCTCCATCGCGAATATTGCTAGAATGATGTGTCAATGGGGAGTTCCCCTGACCATGCTTTGGATTGATACTGCAGACTTCGGGTTCATGCAGCCGGCGACCATTGGTGCATTCACAAACGGCGATCTAGGGACGACAGCAGCTGCTGATGATGATGCTGATGTTAGGCCCGACCTCGCCGATAAGTTGATTCAGGATTACCCGCAGGTTGATAGAAGCAGAAACGACTTCGACACCTATGCGGAGATCCTGGACTACTCTGAGACGGAGACAGTGGGGCCCGACATCACCGTCGATGTAATGATCCTGGACCACATGAGTGCGGACTCTTGTGAGGACCACTTGCACGAGGACACTCACAGTCTGGACCTCAGTCATGATTGCAAACATACTTACAACGAGGGTTGTGACTTCTTAGGTGCACCACTTTCAACTCACAGTCCAAGCACTGTCTATGATTGTGAGGTTGGTTGTGATTTCCTTGGTGGCCCTTTAACATTTAGAGGCCCGCCAAGCCCACCTGATGTAGCAGGTACCGCGCAGGTGCCACAGCAAACAGCTTGCAGCCAGCTCCAGCAGAAGCAGGTGCCGTGCAGCAACCGCCAACAACCACACACCGCGCACAACGACCTTGACATGGGTTGGCAGTGTCTGCCTTTCTCCACAATTGCTCCCTGTGTTTGTGGTTTCCTAGGCTGTCGAGAAGCAGTCGTCCGCGACCCACTGTCGATCATTGTTTCCTCCATGCCACACGCGTGGGGGAGGCAACCAACCCAGGACCGCCTGAAGGAAACGCACTAGGAGCCATGCAGTTTGACCTGAGCAGCATTCTTGGTGCGGATTTCACCAGTAGGTTGCAAGCACTAATACAACAACAGGTGCAGGCAGCTGTCCAGGCTGCCGTCCAAGCGGCAATGTCACAGTTTGCCGGAAACATTAGCAACGAAGCGCCACTGCCAAAGCCCAAAAAAGGCAAAGGTGAAGGCGCCGCCAACCCTAAAGCCCCGCTGCTGGATGTTGTTGTGCAATCCCCGCCCGGCCCCGCCAAGGGTGGTGAAGGCAAGAAAGGCAAAGGCAAGGGTTCCAGCCCTCAGTCCGTTGACAACGGACTCAACGGTCGCGGCCAGTCGCCTCCGTACAGGCAACCGCGCCCTGCCAAAGACACGAGTAAAAACACCTCCAAATCGGAGGAATCTGAGGGATGGACAACGATCCAACGTAAGAAAGACCGCGATGCGGATGCGCCATTTCAGCTACGACAACAAGATTGGAATGCTCCGTTGACCTCATTTGGCAGCCTTGCTAAAAAGTTAGAGGACACTAAGCCCGGAGAAGTGTGCAAAGGCGTCATGATGTGCACTTACGATGAAGTGCAAATCGCCCAGTCCCTCTTTGCAGGCACATCCAAGACACATGCCTTCCTACTTCTGGTTCCTTGCCGCGATTTCCCCAAGGATGGTCTCAAACAAAACGCGCGCAAGGAGAAGATCCCGGGGCAAATAGGCCTGTTGTTACGCTCGGTTGATGCCTACGCCTATCACTTGTGCTCTAACGGGCAAGCGCCGCCCCAGCCCGTCGGCATTACAACCGCCCCAGCCAAAATCACGCCCAAGGCCACCACAGTCTTGTTCGTGAAAGTGCCCCAAGCTTTCGCGTCCAGCGCCGTCTGGAAAGGGTTTGTCGAAAGACCTCAAAAGCAAATAGCTTTGTGGACTGCTCAGCACCACGTCCTTTGCATCGACTGCTTTGGATTTGCTGAAGAGCAACTTAAGGGTGGACACAAGCAGGTGTATGGAGTCATTCGAATCGCTGCTGCCGATTCTTCTGCCCTGCTCGCGGTTTCGGGAGAGCAGGGCATATTTGTACAAGTACCCAAAGAGAATGCCAAGGCCCAACATGTGGAATGGGTTCCAAGAATCTCCAAAACCGAATCCCATTCTGATTACCTCACCCGAGTCAATCGCACACGCGGTGATTTGGGTTTGGCATGCCGTGACATCTCGCTGGGATGAAGAAGACCTACTGACGCCTCAACGCCTGTTAAGAAGGTTTGGATTCTGGAGCACGCCCCTAAAGAATGGGATCTTCAGCAGGTTGCGCAGCTATTGCAAGAACTCTTCACAGAAGTTACAATGTTTCGCCAGCTCCAAAGAAAAGGATGGAAAAACTTCGTCTTCAGAGCCGCCTGTAAGCGCGGAGCTGATGTCGACCTTGTTCCCCTGGTAGTGCAACTTAGCGAACCAGGCCCCACGCCGCAGCCTTTCACATTATGGGCCAAGGTTGCTCCGCCGCGTCAGGTCAATTGTAAACAGCGCCAGATCAAAGGCGGCGCCATCCCCTTTTTCGACAAAACCAGCATTTTGGACCCAGTGCAGGTCTCCACGACCGCGCCGCAGAATCACGAACCGCCCACCGCAACTGCTCAAGATGACAGTAAAGAGCCACCTCCTGCGCCGAAGAGGATCCGCACCAAGGGCACCACGCTCCGTCCTCAACCCCGTGACGGCGATTGCCTGTATCACAGTTTCAGTGCAGCTCTGAAATGGCTTACCAAGCGTAAAGATTATGAGGCCCCACATCCTCATGAACTCCGCGCTCGCATGGTTGACCATCTGAAGCGTTATGAGGACCAGTACCGAATTCATTGGGAAAGTGCCGGCAAAATCGGTCCTACTGGTGATGCGTTAGACAAGTGGGAGACCTTCCTCAGCCAGGTCTCCAAGCCCGGCGCCTACGCTGGCGAGGCAGAGCTCCGCGCTTTGTGCCGCATTTATGATGTACGCATCATTATTGTGCCGGAAGATGCCAACTTTCATGTGTGTGCCTATCACCGCAAAGCTTCCAAGAAACGAACAGCGGCAATTTTCTACACCGACAAACACTTCGACTTCTTAGAACCCGATGACAAGAGCTATCCAAGTGACATCCTTGACATCAACGTTGACCCCACGGGAGGATTCCTCGTTGGCGGTGACCCTGCGGCTTCTGACGGTGGAACAGTTTTCACCAAATCCACTGCCAAGCGCAGCAGCAGCAGCATTGTTGCCTCCACCACTTGGACGCGGCCGACCAGCCCAGCCAAGAGAGGCTCCACTAAGGTTTCCACGGGGCCTGCCACCACCAAAAGGGCAAGGCCCATAAAGTCCCAGCGTGGTAGCATCATGTCCGAGGTTGCACCGGTCATCGTTGCCGAAGACCCAGACGGCGAGCGGCAAACATCAACGCCCACGCCAGCGCAGCTTAGGATGCGCAGGATAGTCTACAACAAATTGCCGGCATCGGGGTTGTTCAAGTGTAGCCTTTGTGCGTTTGTCCGCAAGGCAAACAATCAGGCGCAGTACTCCGAAATCCGGTATAGACACTCGATGCAGTACCATAATGGTGCCGGCTTGCCAGGACGGGCAAAACGGAAACAAGTCATCTCCAAGGTCGAAGCAGGCAAGTCGTACGCGTGGCGTTGCAACTTTTGCGACCAGGGGATTCTCAGCGGCGTCCGTGCGCAAATCTCCAAAGGAACCTTGAAAGATGTCAAGCGCAAGCATCGACGTGCGGCGCACCCGCGAGTGACTGATAAAGTCTGGCAAAAGGCCAATAATTGCTCTCGCCAAGCCACGCGCATCCTCAGCATCAACCGCTTCGCTGCTGCCAAATGCCGCGATGACATGGAGCTGATTAAAAAGGGACACAGCAAGTTCAGTTGGCCCCTGGCAAAGCGCCCCCCCAAATCTAAGACCATCATTGGCATCATGGTGTTAGGAGCTTGGAAGTGTGGGATATGTGGGGGATGCGATCGTCCTAAGGAAATTCTTGTCCATGGAGACAACCCCCGATGCAACCCAGACAATGCCCGTAAAAACTCTGTCATTAGGCTCAAAGAATTGCGCAGGCTACAAAAATGGGGTAAAGCCAACCCCAGGAAGCACGACATCCCAGAGGAGATGTTCGACTCCATCTTCACCGGGGCGGAGAGCGCCCTCACAGTGTCCCTCCCTGCACAGCCTTCATCTGCGTAGGCACCATGAACATCAATCGCAAGGGTGAGCAGCTAGTTAAGGCCACACACAACCTCATGCGACATGCCAACATGCAGGTGCTGGCCATGCAGGAGGTTGATGTTGGAACACTCGCCAGTCAAGCGGTCCACCGTGAATGGAAGGCCCACGGTTGCAAGCTCATCTTGAGCAAATCCGAAAACCTTTCCCTTAAGCATAGGGTTGCCCTGGTTTCTAGCGTGCCCATTCACCCCGTTGACTTGCAGCTTGAGTTGGCTTCAACTCGCTGTGCGGCGGGGCTGGTGGAGGTCTACCTCAATAAGTTCCCCACTAAGGTTTTGGTAATATCCTTCTATGGCTTTCCTGATGACCGCCATGCAACTGGAGAAGCCCTTGATGAAATTCACACCGCCATACGCCTTTTTGGAGGCCCGTGCATCATCCTCGGAGACTTCAATCTTCAGATTGACGAAGGCCGAGTTAGGGAAATGCTGATGGATGGACGACTCAAAAGCTTGGATGAGGATTTCCTTTTTCAACAACTTCCTAACACCGGTCCCACAGGCACACGGCGCATTGACTACGCGTTGTCCAGTCGATGCTTTGCTGCAAGTGCTTTCCGCCATTTTCCCGGTTTAGGGGATCACGTAGTTCCTGTGTACGATATTGCCCAGATCACTGCTCATGGTCAATACGTACTTCCTCAGCGGCCCCCTGTCACCCGTGAATGTCCCAAGACGATTGAATGCCTGTTCCAGCAGTGTTGGGATGATACTGTCTTCCAAGAACACCTTAATATGGAACGGCTTGATAACGCCTGGGCCAACTTGTCACGTGCGGCTGAACAGGCGTTGTGTGAGCAGCCCGAAAAGGGCATCCGCCGTGACGAGGCTTTCTCTCCGCAATCTGCTGCACCAAAGAAACAACGTATTGGCGCCAAAGGCCACGAGTCTGCAACGCTACAGCGCCTCAGACGGCTCAGCTATCGTCTGCACCAGCTGGCCCGGAATCCCAATGATCCACCACTTCGAATGCGCATTAAAAAGTCCTTGACAGGCATTCGTGCCAAGGGCATCGATATCCCCTTTCAAAGTTTTGACAATTTAGAACTGTTGTGCCCTTCTGTTGATAGCATGGTGCAGGAGTTTGAGCAGCAGGAGAAAAGTATCGCCATAAGCAGGTGGCGAGCCCACACACGAAGCAATCTCAATGCCCAAATAGCCTGGGTCAAGCGACGGGCTGACGAAACTCTCGACTTTGAGAAGCCCTACCAGGCGGTGCAAGATGCCCCACAGGCAATCCATCCGGTTTCCTTCCTCACGCAGCAAGCAAAAATTTGGGGAGACAAATGGACGGCCAACCCTAACCGCCCTAACGATGGTTTGGACCTAATAACCATTTTAGAGTCTGTTCCTCAACCGAAGGCCCCCGATGTAAATTTGACCATCGATGCAGAATCATTGCGCGCCGCTAATAAGGCGATGTTTGGCAAAGCTCCTGGGCCGGACTCCTGGCTGCCTGAACACCTTCATCGGCTGCCTGAAACTTTTTGGAATGCGGCAGCAAGACTATGGAACAAAGCGCTGGCCTTGGGCCAACTCCCCAAGCGTTGGACCGAATCCACGGTCACCTTGATACCAAAGAAAACGGATGAGTCAAGACCCATCTGTTTGGCATGCATCATGTGGAGATGCGGGGCACGAGTCCTCGCCCGATGTCTCCGCCCTTGGCTCATGAGTTTTGTCGATGAGAGGTCCTTTGGTGGTGCCCCTGGTAAAAGCGTAACCGATGCACACCTCAAAGTCCTTCAAGCGCTAGATGACGGTGTCTCTGAATTCATTTTCGAAGACCTCACTGCCTTCTTCGATTCGTTGACGATGCCCGTGCTCGAACCCATCCTCGCGCACCTGCGAGCTCCGAGGCAGATCATCAGCATTATTAAAGCCTATTATCTCGCACCCATGCGTTTGTTTCGCTACAAAGATGCAGTCCAGCCTGCATGGCACAAGTCCACCGCCGGCGTCATGCAGGGGTGCCCATTATCACCCATGTTGGCACTTTGTGTTGGACACATATGGGCCCAACATGTGGCCTCGGATCATGCAGAACCGCTGTGTTATGTCGATGACAGGCTACTGTGGCTCAAACCAGGGGCCCATGACCTGTCTGCTTTCAGGGCCGCGCTGGATCGCAGCTCGCGCTTTGATAAGGCGTGCGGGTTACAATGCCGACCAAGCAAATGCGCTTGGATCTCAAAGCCGGGAAGCGCAACCATGGCACGCCTTGCACGTGACAAAGGTTATCCACACATGCAGGAGCTGCCCATGCTTGGGGTCCGCCTTGACCTCACCAGTGGCAATGGGGCCCCCCTTAAACTTGACCTTCACAAGGCCCTGCACCGACTGCGGGCTGTCAAGAGCATTGGCTCTGTTGCGAGCGAGAAGTCTTTACTCATCCGTACGTTAGTTTTCTCCATGGCGTTTTGGTGCGCTGGTGTTGCCCAAGTCGACAAAGCAGGCATCAAAAACCTAACACAGGCTGTTAAAGGAACTCTCCATGGTAATTTCACTTTTGAAGCACCGCGTGTTATTCGGTCCGAACTCCTTGGGTGGGAATCTGACCCCCAATACTGTTCCGACAGAGCTACGCTTAGATGCGCGTGGCGGATGCGATGCAGTGCAAGAGGGATCCACACCCCACCACCCAGCACAAGTGGTTTGAACTGTTAGGTGGAGCCAAAGAGCTGATGGGTCGTTTAAGATGGCGAGCCACGGAAGGTGGCAACTCTATCCAGCGCGTCGATGATCAGGGCAGGCCCAGAATTTTCCGCTTTGGATGGGATAACTTCTGCATCCTCGAGGCTTGGCTTTCGGAGCATCATAGGGCCATCGCTGTCCAGGAATGCGGGCGAATCCGACAGTCCTTTCATAGGCAAGATCCCAGCTTGGCCCGTGGCCTTGATCTACCGCAGCCGCCAGCACGATCACGCTTTGACTTTTCAGCCCATCGTATTGTTCACGAGTCCCACGGCTCGATTGCATTGCACCGAGCTGCCGCGGCTTCCGGGGGAAGTTTCTGGTACCACCAACCGGCCCAGCGCAGAAGGCGGACAGATCACCTTCAGGAACAATGCATGTGCGGGCTGGGCAAACCGTCGCGCCCACACTTAACGTGGAACTGCGACGCTACCAGTCAGCTGCGCCATGGCTTTCGCATGCCCGTGCATCGTGCAGAGGAACGCTTATTTGCCACGCAAATAGACGAGTTTCCTCCAGCCCCATCCGAGGTGGGTTTAGCCTCGCTTCAACAATCTGTCGCGCAAGCCCTTCACAAAGCTTTGAGTTGCGCAAAGGGCGACCCTGTGCTTGTGGCCACAGATGGATCGTCTAAACATTCTATCTCTGCATTTGCCATAGTCATTCGGGCGAGCCCGACGCCCGTTAAGTTTGCAGCGGGTCATGCAGGTGAAGACCAAACCAGTTTTCAAGCGGAATGCCAGGCCCTCCTCGCTCTGACCTTAGCCGCGGTACGAGCCGCCGAAAGGGGTATCCAAGGACGAATCATCGTCCTGTGTGACTGCCAAGCTGCCATCCGGCACGCAACTTCCATCCCTGAGAGTCTTGCGTTGCCCCTTATGGCGGCGTCAATCCAGGGTCATTTGCGCCGCGCAGCCCTTTTGGGCGTTCACTGTGAGATAGTCTGGGTCCCATCCCATGGCAAAAAACCTTCCTGGGTAGGGCCACCTGGGATAGATGTTGAAGTGTGCCGTCGTTTAAATAACGATGCAGACCACGAGGCTGGCAGCCTCATGGAACGACGCCGGTCGGACTCTGAACGCAACCGGTGGTTCCACACTCTGGAGCAAGCCAGACAATGGACCACCGGAGCCATTCGCATCTCTGCTATGGCATCTGAGCAGTACCTACAATTCCTGACCGAAGGGTGATCCCTTTGTTGTTTCCTTGGCGCCTTTTCCCTGTTCTAAGGAAAAAAAATTGTTTCTATTTCGCTATCTCAAAATGAGTGTGGCCATGCTGGCCAACATAGTTGCTGTGTAGTCTTGAGGGCCTTTGTCGCTTCGCGTACGGCCCGAGACTAAGGCTTTTCCTTTGAGTGATGCCGCCTGCAAGTGAAATGACACTTGTCCTCGCCTATATGTCCTGCTCCTGTTGTAGGGTTGACCCACATAATCCCCAATCTACATTTTCTGCCCCCCCCCTCCCAAGCACGGGGGGCTGCAGAGATGCTTCAGAACTTCGGCAAAGTCTGCTTTAAAGACGAAAGTTGTCAAAGCACCTACCCGCCAAAACCCCCAAACCCAAAATGAAGGGGTTAGGGTTCAGGGTACTTTGGGTGATTAGCACCCGTTCTTGAAACCGCACAAGGGGTCTAAGGGGTCAGTGCTGCTTGCATCAAGGCAAGCGCAGCAAACCGCAGCTCTTTGCCGGACCGTTGCGACGCTTGCAAAGCTTGTAGTCGTGCCGGCAGCAGTTCGAGTTTGAATCTGATCGCTCTACGCGAGGATGTTCTCTTCACAGTGTTTTCACTGGCCTTCGCGCACCTTCGCACAACCAAGCGCTCTAGAGATGGTGTGAAGGCTGATGCATGAGTTGCACAGCGAGCAGGCTTTTCCCCCACACGTGAGTTTCCCTGTGCCCGGCTCACCACTTGCCTTTTCAGACTTGCAAATTGTTTTGATCGTTTGCCTTCAGCATACATGGTGCATGGACTGAGTAGTTCGCATATACTAGGAAAGGGCATGCTTTTGGGGGTCGGATTTCAAAGGGTGCCCTTTTGCTGCTGCAGGTCCTTACAGATTTATATGCATGGAAGAGGCTCTCGGTCGCACACTTAGTAAACAGTCCCCACCCACCTGCATTGGCAGGACTTCCGTTGCCCAGGCCACAGGCACATGCAGGCTCGCGCAAAACTTCGCATTCCTGACTGCTTGCCTCGAACCTGCGTGCACTTGGGGCTTGACATTCAGTGTTGCGCCTTTTGTCACATGGAGTGCCTTTTTCATCATGCCGCGCGCCAAGGCAGTGCCGTGCCTTGTCACTCTGGTGCCTCAACACACCCTCTCCGCTGGGCATCATGACATTCGTGGTCTCCGGGGAACCCTCGACGCCCTGGCCCTCCGTGCTGCCCTTCGAACCCTTGCTCTCCGTGGCAACTTTCTTCAAGGAACCCTTGACGCCCTGGCCCTCCGTGGTCTCCACCGAACCCTCGACGCCCTTGCTCTTCGTGGTCTCCACCGAACCCTCGACGCCCTTGCTCTCCGTGGTCTCCAAGACGCCCTTGCTCTCCGTGCTGCCCTTCGAACCCTGACCCTCTGTGGCAACTTTCTCCACTTCGGTGCCCTGGCTCCCTGCAGCTCGGTTCAACACCACTGTGTCGGTTGTTGTGGCCTCCTGCACCGCCGTTGTGGTGATCGGAATTGGCCGGTAGATGCGCTTCTGACGTTCCTCTGCAGACGAAGACATCGGGGCTGGCGGACAAAGCAGCGGATGAGGACTCGCTACGGGGCGGGGACTCAAGCCAAAAACACTTCTGGAATGGAACGACCTTCAGGGCAGTGGAACCAACGCAAACGCTAGCTCTACCAGAAGAACCCCCGAAGTCCACGTTCCATCCTTTCTCTAGCAGACGGCCGACGCTTAAAAGGGAAAACTGAACAGGCGCTACAAGGGCTTCAAAAGTCACTGTGGCACACGCTCCACTCTGTGGACTGGTCTCAAGCAACATGCGTGCCCTAACCCTTGCTTTAAACTGCACCTGAATCGCGTCACCTGTTGCAGTAACACACCCTACACTGCTGGCCCCTAACCGCTCAACAATGACTGCAGCACCGCTCTCTACCATGCTCTGGCTCACAAGGTGGACACTCGCTCCTGAGTCGAGAAGCCAGTGCTCGCCACCATTGCCATCGGACGGCGCGGCGAAAGCTACGTCATGCATGTCATGCTGCTGCTGCCCTATGTACATGCTGCTGCAAGCGGTGGACCCTCGTGTGTCATGCAGATTTTTAAAATAAAATTGACCCTTGGCGGCATCAAGCGACGAACCCTCAGCAACTTCAAGCGGCGAACCCTTGCTCACTGACTGGCAAGAACCCTTGGCGACGTCAAGCAACGAACCCTGGGCAACTTCAAGCGGCAAATTCCCCTCAGATGGCTCCACAGGACTTTCGGCAACATCAAGCGACGAACCCTCGGCAACTTCAAGTGGCGACAACTCCGGCTCCAAACCCTCCCGCTCAACCATTTCCCTCCAGTCAGCTTCACTGAAGTCGAGCGACGTCTCCGAAAAAGCATCGTCATCGGAGTCTGCTTCGAACAAGCTGAAGTGAACCGCTGCACACAACTCAGGCTCAAGCAAAACCGTGGCTGCCTTGGCCTTGCCAGAACCCTTCGACTGACCCTCTTGCCTTGGCTTGGGGCAATCGCGTGCAAAATGGCCCTCTTCCGTGGCAATTGTAACAAACCTTGCCCCTTTTCTTGTTCTCTGCAGTGGCTTGGTTGGCCTAATCTTTCCCTTTTCCCTTCTTGGGATCATTCTTATCGCCCTTTTTGCCTTTCTCGCCTTTCCCCCTCTTGTCCTTTCCACCCTTGGTATTGTCTTTGCTGCCCTTATTACCTCCCTTTCCGCCCTTCGGGTTTCCTTTGGCGTTCTTCTCCTTTCCACCACCCTTGGCGTTCGGGAACTCAAGTGGGTTCGCATGATCGTCCCTTTCTCGGCCCTTTCCCTTTCCATCAGCAAACTGCAGGATCTTCAAGTTGCTGTTGTAAAACTTGATGGCTTCTTCTAAAGCGGCCATGGAGTCAATCTTCGCATGGAGAAGAATGTATCGCTTTACTTCAACTCCAAGATTCTTCAAGACAACCATGCAACAGTCGGGCTCTGTGAGCTTCAGGTCTGGGAACCCTCCAATCAATCGTGCAAACTTTGCAACTTCAACTTGAATGGCTCTAAAGGTATCAAGTGGCCTGTCCCAGCCCGCTCTGGCCTTAAAACGAAGCATCTCATCCCTCAGAGTTAAAGCCTCGATGCGTGAACCAACGCTCAAGTCTTTGTGAAGTCGGCGAATGGCTTTATATCCTGCTAGAACACCAAGCTGCTCCTTCTCCACTTGCTTCAGAATGTCCAAACCCCTGCTGCACCCTTGCATGGCTTGCCTAAGGTACAAGAACAGACGTGTCGAACATACACTCTGCCCTTTCTCCAACGTTCGGTTCAAAGATGGTAGTCTTTCCAGCCATTGCCATCTGGCAACTTCGGGACGTAGTGTTCAGCCTTGGGATTCCGAATGGCTCCACCACTCGGACTCAGAACTTGTCACTCCTTCTCGGCTCCCACCAGGCTTACTTACAGCGTGCCTTCTGGCAGCATAGGGCGGCGTAAGGTCTCTGGCCTGGCCAGAACGCACACTCTTCACTCCCTCTTCCATGAAATGTTCTGGACGTCCACATGGCATCGACATGCTTACTCAGAGGCAAAGTGCAGAAACCCTGCAACGAAGGAAGTCCGCTTTACAAAAGGATTGAAGTCAATTCTCAATAGGGCCTTGTGTGGGTGAGAGTTGCCACGTGGCAGCGGAGCGTGCTCCCTTCTGCAACGCGGAGAATACCAAAGTACGAAATCTTAACTTTGTAAGACTTCGGGAAAGTTCTGGGGCTCTTCTCCAATGTGGAACACTTGGGAGTGTGTCTAAGTGTGGTGCTTTGCTCGACACTTTGGGCATCATCTTCTTGAGCTCATCTGACTGTTCCCATTTTGAAGTCCTTTTGCTTTAACCTGCACTGAGCTTCGAAATGTCCTGGCTTCTGACAGTAGTGGCAAACACCTGCACAATGTTCTTTTTCTTTTTCTCCTTTGTTGTGTCTTTTTCCTTTTCCTTTTGACCAAACCTCGTCCTTTCTTTCCTCTGCCTTTAAATTCTCTTCCTTGTCCTTTCCTGAGTGCTGGAACTCTTCTTTTCCTCAATCTTTCTTTCCTCCAAACTTCTTTGTATTCTCCAAACTGCTTTTCTTTTTACCTTTGTGGCTCCACTTGCCTTTTTCCTTCAGAACTTGCCTTTTTCCTTTGTCTTCAATCTGCTAATGTCCATGTTAGCCTGTTCTTGGTGGTCACCTTCAAATCATCATCCATAACTGAACCGCTGGCTCGTTCATACTCTTCGATCATCTCTTCGAATTTCAGCAAGTTCTCTGAAGTTGACTTCTTGGCATCGAAACTTGTGGTTGAGGACTGTTGTAAGCTTCTTGCTCTTGTGTGGGGCTGATGCTCTTCAACCAACATTCTCCAAGCTTCAAATCCATTTTCGCTTGCTACCTGCTTGATCGTTCTCAATGGTCTTCCTTTGGTGCAGGAGGTAAGAATGAAGTGCAACTTTCTTGCTTGGGCTTTACCTTATAACTCCAGAAAACCATCTCGTTCTTCTTTGTAAGTGCTGGGTCCAAACACTTCTCTGGGGCTTTGATCAGCTTGTGAAGTTCGACATCTCCAGGTCTTCTTGATTCTGCTCGGCGTGCAACATTTTCCACAGCTTCTGAGGTGAGCTTTGCTGTGGCTGCAACTGCATTTGCTGTGAGTTCTGCTTGTTGCGCCAATGCCTGGTTTGCGCCACTGATGCTTCTTGGTGCCAGCTGCTGAATCTGTTGAGAGTTTGTAGCTGTGATCTCTGTCAATTGTCTCAATGCTTCTTCCATTGCCACTGCACACTGCGTGTGTGTATACAACAACACCAAATACAAGCACAGCTTCTTGGACTGCAAGCAAACATGTACTGCACGACGCGTTTCTCTCCTCGACAGCTTCTTCTGCTTCTTCTCTCTTTTCTTTTGTTTGATCTTGGCCCAAAAATATAGACTGATCCAAGTAACCATGCCTATCGGGGTCCCAAGTAGAATGCATAGATGGTGACACGTGCGCACGACGTAGCTCGTCACGGGCTCAAGGCTTCTTCCTGCAACGACTGCAAGGTACTTCACATACTCGAAAATGTCGTTGTTCTTTAAGTGGGGAACCTCTTCATTCATCCCGAGCTTGACATTCTTTATCTCTGTCTTTCCAGCATTCTTGTACTCCATGCTGTCCACGATCGTGTAGTAGTGCTCGAGGAAACCACTTTCGAATTGCTTCTCGAATTGCGTATTGGGGCTTCTGAGGATGCTGAGCCAACTCGCCAGCTCCGTTTGATCGCTTTCTTCTTCTTTTTCCTTTCTCACATAGTCGACACCACTTTGTGTCTCATCCTGGTTCTTCCCGGCAGGCTCAACTTCCACCGAGGCTATCATCCTTTTCTTGTTCATCCCGGCAGGCTCAACATCCACCGAGGCAATCTCCTTGGCATACTTGACGATGGAGATTCCGTCTCTTTCGTTCACCACGAAGGTCACTGTGAAGGAGGTTGCTAGAAGGACTCCGGCTAGGAACACCTTCAGCCACAACCATCTTCCTGCAGCTTGTACAAACGTTGCTCCTTCTTCGTGTCTTCTTCTTTCCAGGAGGAACATTCTGTCGGGGCAACACAATCTGCAGGGGATCGTCTCATTCACGATCATGCTGTTTCTGAGACCATAGCAATCTCTTCTCGCATGCGTTCGCTCTCCCGAAGGGGCGTAGTAGAGCTTCGGCAGCTCATCTTCTTCCATCACAGTTTCTTTCCTGTACTCGACCTTCATGATCTCTTTCATCAGGTCTCGTGCCAGAAATGCTAATGTTGGACTCGCTTTAGTAACTTTAGTACGTAGGGGTCCCCCCCCCCCAAACAATTTTGGGGTTTTCGGGGATCCTGAATAGTGTGGGCTGGGGCTGGGACGGGGCTGGGGGTAGGGCGGCTAGGGGTCGAGGGTTGAGGGGAAGCCTTGAAGCTTGAGGGTCTAAGCTTTCCAGGCTTTGTAGCTCCACGGTCGCCGGGGCTCCGCATAAATGCGGACCACCGAAACAACTTGCTAAAGCGAATCAGGGCAGCTCGTGGGCTACTTCTTTGGAAAATTGTTTGGGGGCCTGGATCGTAATGGGATTTTTTAAAAGGAATTTAAATAAAGCTGGACACCAAAAAATTCCGGAGTTTCTTATTCAAAACTGTTTTCTGTTTTTGGCTCCCCGGCCCCCCGCCCTTCAACCCCGGCCGGCAAACATCGCATAATTGAGGACCACCCTATCAATGGGGGGGTCCCCTATAAGATTTCCGGAACATCGCATAATAGTGCCCCCTCTCACTAAAGCCAGTCCAACATTAGCACGGAGGCCAAAACCAGGGCAGCCATTGCGATCACTACTCTCTCTACTTCTGGCAACTTCATCGCTCCCAAAAGGGATCTAGGGAGCTCCGCTACCATGTTGAAAATCAAGGCTTCTACAGCCATCTTCCCACTCTACAAACAAAACACTCACGGTCTACACTTTTCCTGCTCTCGCACTGGGGGCGGTGCTTAAGCCTGTTCGGACAAACATGCATGCTTTCATGCTGTTCTCTGCACTCCTGCTTCACAGGCTAATGCTCCTACTTGGGATACTCATGCACTATGTGACAATCGAACAGCCACGCCACTCGATGGACACGGTCCAGCATTTGGACTTGACAACTGCACTGAGTTAAGAATCAATTAAGGACATGACAAAAAGCAAAAAAAAAGCAAAAAAGCACAAGCACAAAGCACGGCCAACGACCGCCCTGACCAGGCTTCAGTTTGCAATGCGCGTACTGTGTGGTGCATCGTGCCCATGGTGTGGTGCGGTGCACCCTGCGTATGATATGGTAGGTGGCGCCTACTGAGTACCGCGGTCCAGGGTCTGTGTGTGTGTGTGTGTGTGTGTGTGTGTGTGTGTGTGTGTGTGTGTGTGTGTGTGTGTGTGTGTGTGTGTGTGTGTGTGTGTGTGTGTGTGTTGTTGTGTGTGTGTTGTGTGTGTGTGTGTGTGTGTGTGTGTGTGTGTGTGTGTGTGTGTGTGTGTGTGTGTGTGTGTGTGTGTGTGTGTGTGTGTGTGTGTGTGTGTGTGTGTGTGTGTGTGTGTGTGTGTGTGTGTGTGTGTGTGTGTGTGTGTGTGCGTGTGTTTGTGTGTGCGGCTCTGTGTGTGTGTGTGTGTGTCTGTGTCTGTGTGTGTGTGTGAGTTGCGCGCGGCCTTCCCCACGTTGTTTGCGATGATTTCGAAGCCCCACCATTCCGCGCCCACGTTATTTGCGAAGATTTCGAAGCCACAGAATTCCGCGCCCACGTTATTTGCGAAGATTTCAAAGCCCCAGAATTCCGCGCCCATGTTTTCTGCGAGGTTTTCAAAGCCTCCGAGTTCCGCGCCCATAAGTACCGCGCCTGCCAGCAGAAACGACGCATGTGTCGCGCCTGCCAGCGTTTCCCGCGCCCCGAGCGCGCGCGCGGCAAGGGTCCAGGGCCTCTAAGTACCGCGCCTGCCAACACAAACGACGCGTGTGTCGCGCCTGCCAGCGTTTCCCGCGCCCCGAGCGCGCGCGCGGCAAGGGTCCAGGGCCTCTAAGTACCGCGCCTGCCAGCACAAACGACGCGTGTGTCGCGCCTGCCAGCGTTTCCCGCGCCCCGAGCGCGCGCGCGGCAAGGGTCCAGGGCCTCTAAGTACCGCGCCTGCCAGCACAAACGACGCACGTGTCGCGCCTGCCAGCGTTTCCCGCGCCCCGAGCGCGCGTGCGGCAAGGGTCCAGGGCCTCTAAGTACCGCGCCTGCCCACACAAACGACGCGTGTGTCGCGCCTGCCAGCGTTTCCCGCGCCCCGAGCGCGCGCGCGGCAAGGGTCCAGGGCCTCTAAGTACCGCGCCTGCCCACACAAACGACGCGTGTGTCGCGCCTGCCAGCGTTTCCCGCGCCCCGAGCGCGTGCGGCAAGGGTCCAGGGCCTCTAAGTACCGCGCCTGCCGGCACAAACGACGCGTGTGTCGCGCCTGCCAGCGTTTCCCGCGCCCCGAGCGCGCGCGCGGCAAAGGTCCAGGGCCTCTAAGTACCGCGCCTGCCAGCACAAACGACGCGTGTGTCGCGCCTGCCAACGTTTCCCGCGGCCCGAGCGCGCGCGCGGCAACGGTCCAGGGCCTCTAAGTACCGCGCCTGCCAGCACAAACGACGCATGTGTCGCGCCTGCCAGCGTTTCCCGCGCCCCGAGCGCGCGCGCGGCAAGGGTCCAGGGCCTCTAAGTACCGCGCCTGCCCACACAAACGACGCGTGTGTCGCGCCTGCCAGCGTTTCCCGCGCCCCGAGCGCGCGTGCGGCAAGGGTCCAGGGCCTAAGTACCGCGCCTGCCAGCACAAACGACGCGTGTGTCGCGCCTGCCAGCGTTTCCCGCGCCCCGAGCGCGCGCGCGGCAAGGGTCCAGGGCCTCTAAGTACCGCGCCTGCCAGCACAAACGACGCGTGTGTCGCGCCTGCCAGCGTTTCCCGCGCCCCGAGCGCACGTGCGGCAAGGGTCCAGGGCCTCTAAGTACCGCGCCTGCCAGCACAAACGACGCGTGTGTCGCGCATGCCAACGTTTCCCGCGGCCCGAGCGCGCGCGCGGCAACGGTCCAGGGCCTCTAAGTACCGCGCCTGCCAGCGCAAACGACGCATGTGTCGCGCCTGCCAGCGTTTCCCGCGCCCCGAGCGCGCGCGCGGCAAGATTCCAGGGCCTCTAAGTACCTGCGGTGCACCCTGCGTATGATGTAGTGCGTGATGGTGATGTGTGGCGCATGAGGTGCGTAATGTGCATGATGCAACGCATGCGTGATGCGTGATGTAGTACCTCCCTGCGTATGATGTAGTGAAGTGCGTGATGGTGATGTGTGGCGCATGTGTGCGTGATGCAACGCATGCGTGATGCGTGATGTAGTACCTGATGTTGTGCAGGATGATGATGTGTGTAAGTGCGTGATGTGCGTGATGATAGAGGAGGAGGAAGGAAGGAGGAGGAGGGAGGAGGAGGAGGAGGAGGAGAAGAAGGAGAAGGCGGGACAGCCCCAAAAGTAAGAACCCCACACAAAGATGTGGGGAAAAACCTTCAAATTGTGATTTTTTGAACTAATTACGCTGAAAACATCAACGTTTGTTTTGGAGCGAGGCTTGCAGAAGCGGAAGAATAAGCACATTGCCAGTTCAGATCTCTTCAGTTAAAAACTCAAACCCAATTTAGAGTGAAAGTCGTCCGTTTGTCGTTCGAACGTTGTTTGTTCGTTTTCGAAGCCAAGTATGCAAGCAATTTTTCTCTTCAAGGTAAAGTACCCATCTGCATGGACTGGTGCTAAGAATGGCAAGTGCCTAAAAGTGTGTGAAGCCGCGTCTGCTCTTCTTTGGTTTAAGGTTCAAGGCCACAAGCTTCCAAGACACGTCTTTGGTTTGCAAGCAAAAAAGCAAGGGCAGGCTAAAAAAAACTGTGAAAAGCAGAGCTCGCGCAGCTGTCTCTTTTTCACTCAGCACTTGAGCCAAACACCAAAGTGTTCAGCAAGCTCCAGTCCTTGCAGCAAGCTCTCTCCAAGAGCTAAGAGCTCCAAAAAGCTGCGAATTCCATCTCAACCTTGTTCTACAAAGGAAGTAAAGCAAAAGAACAATGCAAAAGCTTTGGTCTACACCCTTCAGAGTTCACTCTGCACTTCCACTCCCATCCTACACGCCCAACGGCAACCAACGAAGCGGCGGGGACACGGAGCAAGTTGCAAACAAGCAAGAATCTAAGTTCTGACACGCACTTCTTCAATGCTGCCCTCAAGCAACTCCAAGTTCTTCCAAACTCATCAATCGCCACGCCACGAAGACGAAACTGCCAAGCATGTCAAAGTCAAGCCAAACGCTTTAAACTTTAAGGGACTTTGGGCAAAATAACTCATGCCACATCACGTCGCAGAAAACCTCTCTACTGTCAAAACAACATGGCACGGACAAACACTACAAGGTGAATTTTTCTGATCAGGCGCGCAAAGGCGTGAGCAGAGCTCGTAGCATCTCGATTTCATACGCAAATTAAAGCGGCCTAAAGGTCACTGAAAAACATCCGTCCGCGCAAGATATAAACTTATCAGGGCATCAGAGTTCCAGCGTGGCTTCAATGTTTTCTGCGGTTGCGCAGAATCTGCTGGACATTGCAGAACGAAAGCTTTGCTCCTAGCGAATCAGCTGTTGCCGAGCACCCTCACTGGGGTTCTAACAATGTTAAGTTGTGGCTGGTGAAATGCACTGTTCAAAACGCGGCGTCGAAGAAAAGTTCCAGAGATACAATCAGTGGGGCCCCATGGAACCACTTCTCTGCTGCCCGTCACTGCATCACTTTCTCTCATTCCGTCTTTCTCGCTTCCTCACTCTCACTCTCACTCTCACTTTCACACACTCTCACTTTCATTCTTACTCTCACTCTCACTCTCGCTCTCGCCTTGCTCTTGCTCTCACTCTCACTCTCATCACTCCTCCACTTGGCAGGTCCTCGGATCGTATCTGGTCTGAAACGGGTCGCCCGACTTTCGTGGAACTTGGACTTTGTTCTAACAATGCTGCTGCTCCGCCTGCAGGTTTGTTGGTGTTTTCTGTGCTGGAAGTTGACCAACGTGGCTTCCACGTTTTCTGCGGTTGCGCAGAGTCGTCTGCTGGACATTGCAGAATGAAAGTTTTGGCAAGGATATTGTACAGGAACGACTTGGAGCGAATCAGCTGTTGCCAAGCACCCTCATTGGGGTTCTAACAATGATCAAGTTGTGGGGCTGGTGAACGGATGCCGCAAGTGCATTCGCGCATGCTTGGACATGTTTCACCCTTGATGGGTCAGACCTGTCATTCACAGCATTTTGAATTTAAGAGTGAGAGTGAAAGTGAGAATGAAAGTGAGAGTGAGTGTGAAAGAAAGAGTGAAGTAAGACTAAGTAAGAGTGAGAGAGAGTAAGAGTGAGAGTGAGAGAGAGAGGAAGCGAGAAAGACAGAATGAGAGAAGTGATGCAGTGATGGGCAGCGGAGAAGTGCTGAAAAGGGGGGTCCCGCGTGATTTTTATTTCTGCCAA
The DNA here is from genome assembly GCA_905221605.1 of Symbiodinium natans. Taxonomy (NCBI): domain Eukaryota; class Dinophyceae; order Suessiales; family Symbiodiniaceae; genus Symbiodinium; species Symbiodinium natans. The sequence goes on from CAJNDS010002424.1 coordinate 702,102, forward strand.
CTTTTTTTCGACGCCGCGTTTTTGAACAGTGCACAGGTCGTGTTTGAACACTTGTAACAATGCTCAGGCTTAGAAGATCAGTGACTTAGGAAAAAACCTGTCTAAAAATCCTCGGATCTGGCCTCATTACCCCACGTCTGCGTGCGTGGGGACTCTTTCAATAGTATTATAGGGTCTTGAGTCCCCATGGCCACACATGCGATTTGTTCGGGGAAAAACACGCCGTGAGGCCACAAGGCCACAACAGGCCACAACAGGCCACAAACGTGTGTTTTTAAGGCCACACAAGCCATAACAGGCCACAAACGTGTGGTTTTCAGCACGTCAGGCCACAACAGGCCACGTGTGGTTTTCAGGCCACAGGCCGCAAGGGGCTGCATCCCGTTACCTTTTGGCGAAGGGGGCTTCGAAGCCTTCGGCTTGGAAGGTGAGAGACGGGGGGCATCTCCAGAGTCTCACTTCTCTGAGTTTCGAAGAATGAGATCCAAAAAAATGAAATCAAAAAAGGATCCTGATGGGACCAGCCACGTTGGCAGACAGGCAATACACATCTGGATGTGCGACTCCTTGCGTGAAAAACCGAAGGTCCCTCTGGTACCTTTTCCCTTGAAAGCACGAACCCAAACCTATTTCAACCAAGTGCGGACACGCTCTTTTTCACTCGCAGGCCTTGAGCCAAAAGTCACGAAGTGCGCAAACTAAACGAATTCACATGTGAGCTTAAACTCAGCTTCAGAACAAAGTTCCTACACACTGCACACTCACTCAAAGTAGCGTATTGGGCAAAAACATACTCGTATGATTTCCTAGAAAAATCATCGAGGCAAAAACCATCGAGGATGGGATCATAAAGATTCCCAATCACTCCGAAGCAAAACAACTCTATACAAGCTGATCCAAAACATGACAATGATCAGTCACGATCTTCCACCCCCCGCATTTTGCTGAGGGTTCATGCCAAAGATCCAAAGTCCAAGCACAGCTCGGCACTTCAACACTAAGGGGATGCCCTGGCCACATTCCCTTGGTGCGTACTCGAAACAACCGACACACCAGCCGATCTTTGACATAAAAACTTAAACTTATGCAAGATCCCACCATAAGGCAGGTTGTCCTGGGACCAACTGGCACCCAAGAGTTCGTTGTCCAAACTCGTGACAAACCAATTCAACTTGCATCATCCTGTACTAGACAGGGTTGTCTTGGAAGGTCTCCAAGAATTTGTGGTGACAAACACGTCAAAACAAATTGCACGGATGCCACGGCGTCCCTCAAACATCGGCTTGCATCATCCTTTTCCAGGCTCTTAACCTGACTTATTGGAGGTTCCATCAGAGATTGAACCGGATTAGACAGTCTTATTTAAGAGAGATCAGTGGAGATCCGATGCTCCAACTCAGCAATTCGGACTCTTGTCTCAGCTTTCCATGACCAGTTGTCAGGGCTCCGGAAAATCCAGTCCTTCCTTACCTTATCCAGCAGGTCTTCCAGAGGTCGCAATACAGATTCCACTCGGACCTCTGACTCACTCGTTCCATTCACCTCCAACCAGATGGTAGTCACTCCACTCTTGGAAGACTTCAGCCACTGTCTTCCCCTTGCTCTTTCTTTGCCTTTAGGTTTTTCTTTTTCAGCCTTCTTTTCTTTTGTCTTGGCTTTTGTCTTAGCAGCACTCGGGGATTTAGGCTTGTTGGCCGTTTCTCCATTCTTGTACCAACAATCGCGGGCATAATGTCCTTTCCGTGACACTCCACGTCTTTCTTGTTCTGGCTTTGAGATCGTCTTCAGCACCTTTGCTGGACTCATGCTTGCCTTTCTGTTCTTTTCCTTTCCTTTTCCTTTTTCTTCGTTGCTCTTTCCGTTGTGGGGGACCCTTGAAGGTTGAAGCTTTGTGCCAGGGCTTCGGCACTTCTCAGGCAAACTTGGCAGCCATCACCAATCAGCTTCTTGGATCTGTAATCCACCAGCATGTACATCGGAATCGAGACTATCGAGCAACTTTGTAAACTTGTTCATCTTACGCTCAATCTTCCGCACGATTTCCGGAATGCTTGGCGCTTTCACAGTGGTTCACAATTGCAATTGGAAACAAAATTCAGCTTGTAATTTTGGCAAAATTCCTTTGCTAACAATCTTAATGCCACAAAGCCAGACTGTTGATCAGTACTTTTACTTTCAATTTGTCTGCAGAACAGAGAATTTTTGCAAACGTTTGTCGCATGATGTGCATCAAACGTGTCGATCGTTTCTGTTGTTCCACAGTTAGCAATCCTGCTTCAGTATGGACATCTTGGATCTTCACTGCATGCATCAACTTGTTGGGAAACAAACTAACTCGACAATCCAGGTCAGAAAGCCAAGCGCTTCTGAAATATGATCTTTGTGCAACGAAAAGTTAACAAACACCTTTTACCATTCTTCTTCACAGTGGTGGAGGGGACTTGAAGTCGCTACACTTAGTTCCCTGCACTAAGGCACCCGTTGGTGACGCATCAGACAGATGCTGTTGCTGTTGTTGCTGAACCAGGAACAATGCCATCGTCTGCATGAACTGTTATCAAACCTTCCAAGGCATGCACCTGCCTGCCGGAAATCGGCTGGCAAAGTGAGAGCAAGGCAACCCTGAACCCGAAACCCTGAACCAGACGCCAGGGCAGTTTCTCTTTAGTTAGCACGGATTGCCCAGAATGACATTCCAACCTGAAGGCAACATTGTCTTTACCACTAGAGGTTCAAGAGCTGTCAAGTTTTTTCATTCACTTGTTTTTGTTTTTTTTTGGTTGGGCGGGGGGGAAGAAGGGTGGGTGTTTCTCTAGAGCTTTCCGGGGAATCCCTTTCAAAGCATTGTGTTGAAACTCCAATGATGTAAAGCTTGCACTGTCTCAACAACACGCCAGCCAAGATAAGAAAGAAGGTGCAGTCGTCGGCACAACAGCTGTGATAACACATGTTAAGTTTTCACATCCCGGAGTTCGAGGTGCCATCCCGGTTCAGGTTTTCGGTTTCGGGTAGGGTGTAGGGTTTAGGGTGCCATCTTCTGTTGCCGTAGTGGTGTGCAAGGAATTTAAGACGCGCGAAATACAATAATGGAAAGAACGTAGTCGGGCTTTCATTCGTACACTCTTTTCGTACGCTTTTAATACGCCCGCGGTAGTACTAATTTTAATTTTAATATAAGGACGAAGGACGCATGAATGCCAGTGAAATAGACGCATGCAAAAAGCCCAAAAATTATATTAAAAGCGCGTGTCATTGCATTCCTTGCCTTTTAATAGAATTTTATATGGTCTTTTCTCTTTAGTTTTCTTATTATCGGGCGCCCATTAAAAACAACTATTTTGCGCCCGTGTTTCGTTCATGCGTTTACTCACTTCGCGCGGGCATTTCATTCACTTGCAAGTTTCGTTCACGCATTCTCTTCACTTATGATAATATGAAGGGAGTGAAGTGAACACGGATACAAAGGAAGAGAGTGAAACGAACGTAATGCGTGAGCCGTGTGAACAAGCGAACGGTACGGGCTAGTAATTCTCTTGGTAATGCTTCGAGAGTGAGGAAAGCTCTATTAACTAGCCCGTGTTCCTTTCGTACACCATCAATCTCATGACACCTTAACTGCCCAAGAGTCCGTCCATGAAGAGCACCCATTATAATATTATAGGTAAGGGTGAGCCACAGCTCTAGCAATGGAAATTCATCATCAGTTCCCACGACAGGGAGTTTGGGGCTAGGGCTAGCGCCAGGATTCAAAAAAGCTTCGACCTTATTGGGCGTTGTGTCAAGCAGTAGTTTATTGCGACGTCGAGCTGCAAACTGGACAGTAGCTCTTTCCATGCCGCTGCGTTTGCTGTTTCTCTGATTTTCCTGCAAACATGACCAGTGTCATTATTTTTTCTGCCATTCTTCCTCTTTCGTTTCTTCTAGAGTGTTTTGGTCATAGTCATGGCTATTGTGTCTGCATGGTGCTGTTGCTGCCATTGCTGGTTGTGCCGGTGACTGTGATTGTTGTCGAAGAGGTCGGCCAGGCTCAGTTTCAGTAGGTTCGTCACTTGCAATCATTGAGGCAATCTACTGTGAGGTGTCATGGCTTGACGTCCTTTGCCACGTTCCCATCAGGCGATTCTAGGCGAGGTGACCTCTAAGAGGGCAAATGACCGGCGATCAGCTGATGGCTCGTTAGGACACAAGAAACGTATGATGAGACGCACGCGAAGTACAGCCGCGGTGCAAATTATGTGTCAAACAGAGCATGTTGCAGCCTCCGTAATTTGGCCTTTTCTTTTGCAATTTAGTGGCGTCCAGTCAACACGCCATGCCCGCTCGGCGACTACCCATTGTGTCACATCGCAACCGTGGTCACCATGTCTACGTCACTTCACGCTTGACGATGGCCATACGCAGCATACAGCACCTGCTTGCAGGTCGGCTTGGCTAATGGGACGACGTTCTTCGATGGGTCAATTGGAAATTTCTGAACTGACCACGACCTGTCGGAACGACCTCTTGGATGTCTGGGAAGCCGATTTTGACCAGCTTGGCTTCAAGATTTTCGACATGCGGCCAAAGTCTTCAAGCCGCAGAGAACAGACATTGATGCCATAGTGTGGGTGTCTTTGCAAAAGGGAGGGCGCATCAGTGCTATGACGTGCTTCCAGTGTCGGCGATGCCATGACGCAGGGAAGGCAAGATTTGTGAAAAGAGCAGGGGCTGCAAAACTGGCTTCGAAGGACATTCTAAAGCTGAGGGCACAGCGATGATACACAACCGCAGGCTGTTGCGTTGTTCGCCGTCAGCCTTCTGTCGTCAGCCTTCCGTCTGCGTGTGATCGGAAATCCTGTCACCGCAGGTTGGCTACCGCAGCACGCTTGTATCATGGCAGCTTGAAGCTTTGGCGGAGAACTCAGGGGTACTTCAAGGAGAAAACAAAGCACCCTCTGAATATCTCTGAGTTCGCAGAACTTTTGCGCCGCAGAATTTGCAGAAGGGCGTGCCTCGCTCGTGCAATCCCGTCCCCCTTGGAAGAGCAGAAGAGCAATGGACTACAAGATGGGGGATTCTCAGTTTAGGGGTCTTGTCCTGGGGGCATCAAATTAACCGACTCCCCTTAACGTAGCAATTCCCCTGTAAGGCTTTGAGTGCCCAACCCAAAAAAGTCGGCGAGTTAGGCTGCAGGGCCCTAATGAAGCTGGATTTCACCTGCGAAATTTCCCGTTTGGCTGAAAGACCATGCTCTTTTGACCATGTCTAAATGTTTCTAGATGATTGGTGGTACTACTGTTTTTGGCAAATAAAAACTTCCGACTGCATGCTCACGAAATATATCGCCTATCACGAGTCCTAATGTTTTACCAAAGCGTAATTCGAACGGAGTGCGAATGAGATTAATAAACAAGTCACGAACATCAGAAGTAACGCCTCCGCGGATACGCTGTTCTCCCTCAGAGTGCCCGTTACCTGATGATGCGCAATTGTCTTGAGCTCGAGTCGGTTGTTTTGTCACATGTTTCTGTTCACTTCATGATCTCAAGCCCCCCCTCCCTCATCCCACCTCCCAGCGCCGCCTGCGCGTCGCTACTGAAGCGAATAATCGTGTCCAGTGCCACAATCATGTGCAGGCATGTGTAGGCCCAACTGAAGAGACTGCCCAGAACTACGCTGTCGAGGGCCACAGGGGGGGCATCAGTCGGCCAAGGGCTCATTTGGCTACGTGTTAAGGTAGCACGAGCATTGTGAGGCTCCTGCTTCGCGGATGAAACGAGTGGTCATCACTGGCACTAAGTAAGGTAGGTTCCATTGCTAATTAATAATTCCACGCTTGAGAGACTCTTATCCCATGGTCCATCCCTTTTAGGACCCCAAAAGTCATATGCACCGAAATCTTCATGCGAGCCGGCCGTGCTGCTGTGTTTTTGTGCCGCTCTCTCCTGAAACGGCTCCTGCGTGTCCCAAAATGTCTGTGGGGGAGTGGTCGCCCGTCCCGAAACGGACACGAAACGTGCACCCTCCAGCACGCTTGTCGATGTCAACCACTGCTACCCGCCAATTGCAAGATGACTCGGGCACGTGGGGGAAAGCCCTTTGCAGCATCGGCAGGGCAGCCCTTTCGCGCATCTTTGCGCGCAATTGTTGGATGAACCATCACAGGCCTTGACCCACAGTTCCACCCACTGCAGGTCAGAGATGTGTGAGTGCGTTGCGCTCGAGTGCTTTTTGGTTTCGACCTCTGGTCGCCTTCACGGTTGTCCTTTTTGGGGTCACGGAGGCTGGGCCAGGGCCGCGGTCCTCCCCGCTGTGTCAAAGTCTAAGCTGTCAAAGGGACGAAGCGTATCCCCATCGCAGTGGCCCGGCCGGTAGTACTTGCCAAGATGCAATCCGTGTTTTCACATTCCAGTCAGAAACGTGCTTCTGAAGTTAAAAATCGTTGCGCCATGCGAATTTGTGAACACATTGCTTCGTAGGCTCACACGGCAAATTTAGGTCAGGCATTTGCTCAGGACTGAAAGAGGACCGAGGCCAATCCACCTTACAGTGATCACCCAGCTTCCCTGCAACTTGCGGACTGCTGCTTGCACACAGGTGGCTCGACAAGTGTGGGTTGCTCATCCTCGCACCCCTCTGTCACCTCTCTGTCCCCCCGCGCTTCTGCCACTTCCTTCAGGCTTGACAGTGCTCTTCAAGACTTGTGCCAGGCCTTCGCAGTTGCTCAGTTGAAGCTCTCCAGGACTGCGCTGCGCCTCGGCATGATGGTCTTGCCAAAAGCTGGCCCTCCTTTCGCTGCCTTTTGCCGCACCTCCTTGCTATCCATGGCCTACTCCATGTTGCCGGAAATGTACCCAGCTGAAGCTCATGATGTTCCCCTCCTGCCTCGTCACATGCGCGCAATCACTGGGGCAGTTTGTTTGCAACATCTGGAGTCCAGGGGCGCCATGTGGCCGGAAATACCCAGCTGATGCTCATGTTTCTCCCCTCCTGCCTCGTCAAATGCGCGCAATCACTGGGGCAGCTGGTTTTGCAAGATCTGGAGTCTAGGGGGCGTCGGCCTATCTCGCAGAGATGCTTGTGCAGCGCTGCTTGCATCAAAGCAAGCGCAGCATACCGCAGCTCTTTGCCGGACCTTTGCGACGCTTGGAAAGCTTGTAGTCGTGCCGGCAGCAGTTCGAGTTTGAATCTGATCGCTCTACGCCAGGATGTTCTCTTCACAGTGTTTTCACTGGCCTTCGCGCACCTTCGCACAACCAAGCGCTCTAGAGATGGTGTGAAGGCTGATGCATGAGTTGCACAGCGAGCAGGGTTTTCCCCCACACGTGAGTTTCCCTGTGCCCGGCTCACCACTTGCCTTTTCAGACTTGCAAATTGTTTTGATCGTTTGCCTTCAGCATACATGATGCATGGACTGAGTAGTTCGCATATTCTAGGAAAGGGCATGCTTTTGGGGGTCGGGTTTCATAGGGTGCCAGTATGTTTCTGCAGGTCTGTACAGAACTTTATGCTCGCAGACTCAGACAACGGAAGCTTGAACATGGAGCTTGCAACGCGTACAGTTTGATAAACTGCTGCAATGACTAGATGGTGTGTGGTTTTTGCACTTCAGCCCTTGCTCCGGAAATCTGCAAACGAACGATGACGAGTATGTAAAACGCTTGATGCCTTGATGCGGGGATTTCAACTCTAAATTGCTGCTCGGCTTACGTACCAGGCAAGTGTGCAGGTGCAACATTGCCGAACCTGGAGCTTGCTGCGTAGTCGGTGCAGCTCTTACAAGGTCTGGCCCTGCTTTACCAGAACCCCCCTCATGTAGTCTACACGGAATCTTGACACAGTCGACCCTGTCGGCTCGCAAAACAATTTGAAACGGATAGTTCCCCGACGGATACGGACCTGGTTCGTGAAAAAGCAACGCGCTCCCCTACGAAAACCACGTCTGCAAGTCCATTAAGACAGCGTGTATCTAAAGAGTTGGGCCCATGAATCAGTCCCTCCAGATAATGATAATGCCTATCGGGCGGTTCGCAGGCATTAACATGGTTTCTCTGAAAATTTGGTCCAGAAGCCACACCATGTTCTCACAGGCCCTCGATGCCGGTACTGGGGCCATGCGCTAAGGCGTGCCGCCCCAAAGGCGTAGCAGAACTCGCGTGCCCTGAGAATGCCTTTAAAGCTGGGGGAGACTCAACTCAGGGCTTGTAGTGGCATGCCGAAAGCACGTTCCCTTCTTCTCTGACTCATTCGCCAATTTGTGTCGCAGCTGGTTGGATCCACAGAAGGAGTGTTGGGGCCGTCGGATCCTTGGGCGGCCGGGTTGAGAGGTGCAGGTTGGACACGCAGAGGCCAGATTTGCAGGTTGAGGGTGCGGGTTGCTGAAGCATGTTCATGGAAGAGGCTCTCGGTCGCACTGATCGCCGCGGATCAAATCCATCACTCCGCAGAACGCCCCACACTTAGTAAAGAGTCCCCACCTGCCTGCATTGGTGGGACTTCCGTTGGCCAGGCCACAGACACATGCAGGCACGCACAAAACTTCGCATTCTTGACTGCTTGCCTCGAACCTGCGTGCACTTGGGGTTTGACATTCAGTGTTGTGCCTTTTGTCACATGGAGTGCCTTTTCCGAACGCCGCGCGCCAAGGCAGTGTTGTTTGTGCCTTTTCACTGTTGTGACTTAACGTGCCTCCCAAGTATCCTGAAAACGTTGGACCCCAGGTCCGTGTTTAGGCATTCCTGCTCCCAGAAAGCCTGACATTACCCTCTCCACTAGTGTAGGAATGGTGATGCCCATGAAAAGTAAGAAGGTGCTCGAAGATCTGAGCAAGCGAGGCTTTCCTGTCTTCGGCCTGAAGAGGGTGTCTGACGGCCTGGTCTGTGGCGCGCTGGTTCCCCCACTTCATTCTAGCATTTGCCCGTCTGAGCCATTCCTAATTTTGGTCTTAGTTTTGGTGCCGCTCCTCAACAGTGGGATTTGGCCTGCTTATCAGTTGCCCTCATAAGTAGGGCCGGCCTGCACCTATGCTCCTGTCTTGGCTCTTGCCTGCCATTCCCAGCCAAGACACTCGACCATCCTGGTACTTCGCGCTGGAGCCCACACGGCTTTTGACCGCTTCAATTGCACAAGCCGGCTGTGCGGTTAGGATCAGGTCTTCCAGACGATGCTGATGTTCCCTCAGAAGTAGGGCCGGCCTGCACCTGTGCCCCCTTGACTCTCGCTGGAACACACAGATCTTTGAGTCGTCGACTTCACATTCTGGGCTTTTTCATTTGCACAAGCCGGCCTCGCAAGTGTTCCAGACAATGCTGCTGTGGTTTAGTGGCTGTCGCGCAGTGAAGGTCAATAAATAGTAGTTTGTGATGGCGCTCTGGTCCGTGCGTGTGCTACCAGCTGCTCATCTTGAAGATGTCCAGTCTGACTGCAGCTCTCCCCGTTCCAGACAAAGGGCAGAGCGTTCATGGTGCTGAGCCGGGGTTGCATTTTCCGTCGCACATGGGGTATGCAGATGAGATCCAGGTGAATGATAAAGAGCCATCCATGGAGTTCATGTTGGATACCGTCAAGCCTGCAAGCGCCGTGCAAGCTTGACAGTTGCTGCTTCAGGAAGAGTGCACAGGTTGAAGGGCTCGTGCATGCATGCATCGATCGTGGTGCAGTCGAACACGGGCAAGGTAGATTGATGTACAGGGTGGCACGAAAGGATGTGATGCTCTGCAGCTTGAATTGCGACATATTACGACTGAAGGTTTAGGTGCTGTGTACCTGGCCCGGACTGTTGACTGCACGGTGCAACAATGTGCAACAATCTGCAACAATGTTGCAACTGCGTAACATCTGCTGCCTTCGCGATGTTTAGCTACAAGGCATACAAGGGGGATTTGGGCAGTTTAGGGGTCTACGGCTGATGCCAAGGGTTTCACATGATGCTTGTGGAACCTGCCGGAGCTCGCCATGCCCGGCAAATCCCAGCAAGCTCATGCTAGCCTGCCAGGCCCAAGGAAAAGTCTTCAAGGTGCCCTGTCGCATGCTCCCAGACAATGCCAAAAAGGCCAGGGCCACGCGCGTCTCTGAGATCCTCATTTGAAGACGCATCTCGCGTCCCTCTCCAATGCGATGGACCTGGAGCTGATCGGCGGCGCGATCAACATGGCTTGACATGCAGACGTGGCATGGCAATGATTGACGTGCCTGGTGCCTGCATGTGGGCGTGTTGAGATACAAGGATAGTTGGGAGCCCCTGAAATCCCTGAAGTCTCGGCGACGCTTGTGCAGTTGCATGGCGCCTGCCGTGTTGCCTGTTTTGCAGCAACATTGCAGTGCGGCTTGATCTCCTTCGTATTCTCCTGGCCCATGCTGGCCCATGGCCTACGCCTGGTTGGTTTGTCTTTAGCCCCAATATCATCACAGACCGCACGACGGGCTCCCTGCTCACATGGCACCCAGCTTGCACGTGTGGCTGCGCAGGCAGGGACCTGAACCGCTGCGAGTTCACAAGATAGATCTCATCTCGCAGGTTCCTGCAGAGCCCGGGCCTATATTCTTTTCTGTTTTTGCAGTTTGTTGCGGTTGTTTTTTTCATCTATTTTACCGTCTGAAGCTTTGTCCGGAGGGAACATTTGATTGGTGTCCCAGATGGGATGTTCAGACTGGCCTTGTTCATGTCGACATTGATTGCAAAGACATGCAACCTCCGAGCTGCAAATTAAATCCCAGGGGCAGGGCAGCCCCTGAAGCACCTCCTTGATTCTGCAAGACAGACTTGGGGGGTGTTGCTTTTTGCGCCGCGTCCTGCCCAGATTCTTGCCAGGAGGGGGCAGTGTTTGCTGCTAGTGGCGGCAGATGGCCTTGTTTTCAACTTTGAGACCTGCCCTTGAAGGTGCCCTTGAACGCGAGGAATGAATGTTAATACAGTTCCACTTGAATTACAGCCGCTGCTGCTGCACGGTGTCGCGCAAAGGTCCGGCAAGAGCCACACTGCGAAGCTTTACAGGAAACTTTGGGGGCTGGCTTGCAGGCGGTAATTTCGGGCGGACTACGGGCGGGTTGACAGGCGGAGTTACCGGCGGCGTTTAGATGGGCATAGCCATCTTGTGAGAGGCATGCAGGGAGTGCGCAAGATCTGCTTCCAGAGTATCTTCCATATCACGCGGTCCCAAGTTGTCAGATATCATAGTGTAAAGTGGCGAAAAACTGCAAAACGAAGTGTTTTCATACAACTAAGGGGCGCACATGCTCTGCAGACACCTGTGAGCTGAAAAGACTTGCTTCATCCGGGGTGTCCTTGCAGAAAGACTTTAGTTTAGGTCTTTGTGCTCCCGGCCCTGCGTCCACGTGTGAAGACCTGTGCCGTGGTGTTTGATGCACATGGACAATGACACTCCATGTACCTTGCCAGACTTTCCACTCAGAGCCAGTGAAGACTCAGGACCTTTCGAACTTCCTAGCGTAAAGTGTGCTGAGAACTGGCTTCCAGCTCTCAAAAGTGGGCTTCGTGCTCCCAAACTCCAGATGCCCTGGACCGGTGAGGCACTGCCACCCTGCGCACACGGCCACGGCAAATGTCCAATCACCATTGAAGCTGGGGCCATGACTCGTCTGACATGGTGACGGCTGGGTCGTAAGGCAACTGCATCCGCAAGCCGCCCTTTGAAGTTTTTCAAGTTGTTAGTGGGAAGTTGCTTGCGTGGCTTACGTCCTTGGTTGCGCTAGGGTGCAGTGGATTGTCTCGGCAGAAAGGTCACTTTAGTCTGCAGCCCTCGTGCATGCACTGCCGGTTTGCATGGAGCCTCTGATTTGCATTGCGCTCCGCCGTAGTGCGCCACCGGAAGCAGCGCAGACGGCAGCATCGCGCGCCATCGCCCATCCCATAGAAATCAGTCCGTTCCATGTGAACGCCATGTTGATGAGGAGCTGGCTCATGTAAGGTTCAGTTCCACAGGCGTAAGGTGATGAGGCGGGACGACCGGCTCCCTGTTCGACAGTGGCAGCCTGGCATCCAGCTTTCCCTTGCGGTGCCCGTGTGGTGATGACTCTCGGATGTTGAGCGCATCGCGCTCTGTGGCTCTGCCACAGGCTGGTGCATTGATACACAAGGACCTCAGCCCGGAGTTCCGCTCGCTAGGCAGCTGCGTCTCTGTGTACTCGGACAAAGGTTGTAGCAGGTCCAAGTCAAGCGCCACGCTACATCAGGCTGCGCTTTGGCAACTTGAGCAGGACAGCGAAGGCAGGGACCTGAACGACAGCGAGCTTACAAGATAATCTTGCCTCCCAGCAGGCAGGCGAAGGCGCAAGATGTGCAAGCTGTCATGATGACACTGCTGCAGGATCCGCAGCGGCGTCCTTGCGGAATGGCAGTGTAGGTTTGTGTGCCCCCGGCCTTGCGTCCACGTGTGAAGACTCGTGGTGTGCCGTGGTCCATGTACCTTACCAACCCGACTTTCCGCTCAGAGCCAATGAAAATGAAGACTCAGGACTCTTCAAAGCCCTAGGTGGCTCGTCTGACATGGTGACTTTGTTTTGTTCTGGAGAGCTGACCGCAAGGCTACGGCATCCGCAAGGCGCCCTTTTGAGCTTGGAAGGAAGGCTTACTATGTGGCTTACGTCCTTGGTTGCGAGGTCACTTGTGGCTCCGCAAAAAGATCTTCGGTGCCTAGCCTGCAACCCTCGCGCATGTACCGCCGGCTTGCCATTCGGCCGTTTAGGTGAGCGTGAGGATTCCAAAGACCTTGCAAGCCTTCCAGCCTGGCATTTGCTCAGCCTTTGTGCAGTGCCCTATGCCACTGTTACTCATACTATGACCTTGTTGTACTCACTCACGTGAGGACGCGGCAGTGACAGAAATCTGCAAGGCGCTGAACTGTAGTCTACTCTGGCGGCTGGAGCCGATCCAGATTTGCCCACGAGGCTGCTCCATCGGGATTGTCGACACTTGCCGCATACCGCCGCCGATGTGCGACCGTCCAGAATCGTCCGGACAATGGGCATCTAGTCGTGAGGAGGGACGCCTAGGCTGAGTCTCGACGAAGGTGGGTCCTGAGTGGGGATTCTGCGGTGTTGAGGAGTCCATGTTTTGATGGGTCCTGAGAGATCCGGCGTGTAACTCATGATTGGCTGCTACAGTTGTTGCTTCGTTTTTGCTCGCAAGCCTGCCGTTCAAGGCGTTCAGACTTGTGCTGGGCATATCGAGCACGGCGGGAATCGCGGGAATCGCGGGAATCGCAGGCCGCTGCTTCGTAAGCGTTCCGCGTGCCATGCTTTGAGCCAGACTTTGAGAAGTAAACAGAATGGTCCGAAGTTCAGCTCGAAAGGCATCAGCTCACCTTGCTACAGGCTAGCATCGGGGCTTGGGAGGCAGTGGCATCGCCTGACTTCTGGAGTGTTTTGGCGAGGCTCGGCAACACTCGGTGCTATGGGGGCTTCAAGAACCGGATCGTAGCGTGACGGTGCGCGCAGCAGGCATTTGGCCGGTCCATTGGTGAGCCATTCGTGAGACCTTTGGCGAGGCGCGGGGGCTCACTGAGGGGCATGCGTGCCTTCTTTGCCCGAGTGGTTGTGGGTGGTGTGCATCGCATGCGAGGCACGCTTCAATCTTGAATCTCAGAGTGAGATGCTTTAGCTGCAGCCAGCAAGGATGTGGCTGTGCAACGCCCTCCGCATCAGCCACTTTGAATCATTGCGTGGGGCATGCTTGAGGGTCAGACTTATCTCCTGCCGCAGCGTCCATACGCCTTGCTATAGTTTGAGCAAAAGCAGGGTGCGTGCTCAGATACACTGGCGGAGTCGCAAGTTCAAGCAAACAAAGTTCAACTCCGATCGCCTCTGCCCCCTCCGATGCAGTTGGCCAGTTTCTTCCTCGATTTCTGAGCCGACCAGCACCTTTGTGCGCACCCAGGAAGTTTTTGCAGAGGTAGCTCTCGCCTGCGCCTGCAGGGCGGAGTTCGTTTCAGCAGAAGCTTGAAACTGCCAGCAGACACGAACAGACCATCAATGACTGTCCCCAACCCACATTGCATCTGGTCGGGGGCCATGGCCATGTGGGCCCATACTGCAGGCAAGCATTAAAGTCCATTAGCCTCTTGTCGAACACTGGCAGGCCCGTGATTTTCAAAGCAAAGCCCGTCTCCGCATGGGCTGGGCACAAGATCGAACACAAGAGATGAACGTCCCAAGGCCAATCGCGGCAGAACATCGGCGCGGCAAGCGCCGGGTCTCAGCATGGGCACGCCGGCTTCAGACCGCCAAACGGTGCAGCCCTGGCAAGATGCGCCTGCCTAGAACCAACATCAAGCCAGTCTGGAAGTCGCAGCGCGCCACTCAGTTCCATTTCCTGTGTCACGGAAAGCAGATGAGGGCGGGAGCAAGAATGCTGACCCTACCACACATCTGCCAGGATTCCTCACGAACATTCTTCGTCAATGAGCACATCCACTGTTGCAAGCGCATGCATTGCTTGACCGAGAGTGGTACTGAGCGTTCCTGTGCGCGAGAAAACCTCCGTGCAAGCAAACCCTGTCAGGCGGTGGGGGATTCTCTGCAGTGTAGGATGCTGCGCAGTGGATGTTGTAGGCGGATGCTGAGACTTTCTCTGAAAACTCGGAGGGCGCGCACGCGAGCACGCCCGAGACCGCGGCGTGGCAAATCTTCGGGTGGCCTTTGGTGGTCCAGGCGTTCGCTCCCTTGTCCCGCTTGTCCCTGGCAAGACTCGTGCTGTGTTCGAGGGAAGCTGCGCATGGCACCTCTGAGCTCGAGGTCGGGTTGAGAACCCGCTGTTGAGGTTCACCTCGCCCCCCATCCATTGGAGATGTCGGGCATGTCGGGCATGGGCATGTCGGGGAGTGAAATGCACGCCCAGGGCCGGGCACTGAGCATGGGGCTACGCCGCAGATCGCGAAGCTCGCAGTGCGGCTCGGCTCTGTGCCTCCAGTGCCCGGGCCTCCAAGTTGATGGCACCCTTTTTGCGGAAAAGTTCTTTTAATCCTTTATCGTCTCATGCCCGGGGTTCGCGTGCCTTCACCTGCCTTCATTCGCCTTCACGTGAGCATTTCAAAGCCCATCTATGCCCAGCGTCGCTACCCGGGCTGCTGACCCTGGCGGCATGAAGGTGACGCAGCCAGTTCAGCGTCGTTGCGAATGTTCGGTCACCATGTGCCGCGTCGCTGACATTGACGGTGCCTGGTATGCAGTTGCCACTCGCAGTTGCCAGCACAGCATGCCTGCAGCCTGCAGTTGCAAGCAGGCCTTGTGCTCACTTCCCTTTCGTTGTGCATGGGTTAAGGTTGACGGGTGTGCGGGGCCCCTGCGTCTTGTAGGGCAAAAAGTTGACTTAGCACTGGTCTGCTCACCTGCCTGGTTGGTGCTGCCCTCTGATAGGGTTTCGGTGGACACGCCGATGCTCCAGATCTCTGCGGAAGCGGCCTGCGGCTGTCCATGCTTTGCTTGTCTTTGCTCGCGGATGCAGAGGTTATCTGGGACTGGCCTTCATTTGAGCACCCGCGCCCTGGGCTCTGATGGGCTCCGGGCGCCGGTGCACTTCGGAAGATCCTCATGTTGCAGGGAAGCAGATGGCAACCGGCTCGCTTGCAAATCTGTGCTGGCGTGAGGGTCCAGACTACCATTGGAGCACTCCGTGCCGCAGCGCGCAGGCGCAAAAAGGACTTGCAAGATCCTCTGCAGGGTTTGAGGCTTAAGGTTTAGGGCCCAGGCATAGTTTCGGCTTTTCAAAGACCCAATAGGATTCTTTTAAAGTTCAGAACTCGGTTTTCTGAGCTATGGAGACCCAACTGGGCTGTGTTCCGACTGGACTGCAGAAAAACTCTTTCAGAGACCGTTGGGCGTGCAAAGGTTACTTGGAGTGGATCGGAGACTCGCCCTGAAGGAATTCCAGCGCGCCACGGACCTTCAAATTGTTTGCAGGCCTGGGCTGCTTCCGAGGGTTTGTTGCCTTTATCTTACGCGGGAGCCACTTTCTAGAGTTCTGCGGAGTCACGACTTTTGGGACTTTCGTGTAGGATGCAGGAGGGGAGGTTCTGGTTCTCGGCGCCTTGTCCGCCAGGGCTTTGTGCCAAAGGCCCCCCCAAACCCTAAGCCCCCAGCTCTCTAAAAAAAGCGAACTTGCAATGAACGGCCTCAGTGTCGAACCTTTGAAGGTGAAAAGAAAAGACGTCATCTTTGTCGCGTCAAGAGCCATGGCCATGTAGAGCCATGATGAGCCCAAGGCCCATCCGGCAAAATATGGACCACGTCCTCCCGGCAACTCTGCCGCTTCGCTACGACTCACCACCGCCGTCAAACCGGAAATCGTAGTCCTCCAGCTGCTTAAAAACAGCCATGAAGTTATGAAGAAACAAGGCCCCAAAAACCCTGAAGTTCGATGCTTGCTTTGCACTTGCGTCTCAGGTGCTGATGTTGGAGAACTTGACGTTTAATCCGGCAGAATGAGGCCGGGGTGGCCTGGGGTGCGTATTCAAGAAGCCCTCAAAAGTCCTAAACCCTAAACAAGCCCAGATTCCTAAACAAGCCCCGAACCCTTAATTGGCGCCTTAATTTTCTCGCTAACGCGAGCCCGCCTCGGCAAGCGCAGGGAGGGTGGGGGTGGGGGGGGGGGGGCAGGGGAGGGGCACGTCGGCCGCGGCTGGATACTGATCGACTACGGGGGATACCCATTCCGGACCAAAAAAAACTCGGCCGCACCGTCCGGGAAGGGGGTAGGGGCTGGGCGCACTTCTAAGTGGTTACCTAGACTTGGATCTAAACGCCTCAGGCCTCCGGCCTCGGCGGATTAACATGGCAGAATGTCAACCCGAAGGTCGTTCTGTAAGGGGAATCTGATCATCAGAACAACCGATCGGAAAGCACAGATTGGCACGGCTTCGGGGTGGTGAGGGCTTGTTGGGCATGTGTGTTGCTTTCCTCAATAGTCGACGATAACCGTAGTCTAGACAGTTCCTCCTTTGTTGGGCGGAAGGAGGAGCAAAAGAGCCACTTACTGGGCTTGGAAGATGGGGTAGGCTTGAAGTCTGATGTAGGGTTGGTGTATTGCAACTGCACCACAACCAAGCAAGCTGCAGCGTAATTATGGGAACAGTTATGGAATGTCTGTTTTGAGGGCTGCTCGTTTTCAAGCTTCATGCTTGAATCTGCTCTACTGCAGCCAGGCCCTGCCCAGAGCTCCGGGACGTTTAGGCCGTCTAGGACCCTGTAGCTTTCGCAGCCATGACGGAGAGACTCGGTGCCATGGCCATTGCCGCGGCCGGTGCCTACGCCATGACCTCCGGGTTCGTGGTCAGCCAGCCGGCCGGGCACCAGCCAACCGAGATGGCACGGCTGCGGGGCGCACAGCCCAGCTCCAGCACGGGCTTCAGCTCCACCATGCTCAACTTGGCTGGAGCTGGCGCCGTGGCAGCAGCCGGCATGGCCGTCTGCCAGCGCAAGCGCACGGCGCTCCGTGCTGAGAAGTTCGCCGGAGGTTTGGTGGGCAGCGCCGGCGGCTTCGGCAACCAGTACGAGTTCGACCCCTGTGGCTTTGCCGAGAGCTACCCCGCCCTGGTTCCTTGGTTCCGTGAGGCTGAGCTGAAGCATGGGCGTGTGGCGATGCTTGCATTCCTCGGCCTGATCGTCCCCGACGTTTACCGCCTGCCGATCGATGGCCCCTGCCAGGACACCAGCATTGATGTGATTGCCGCCCACAACAAGCTCATCGGCCCGGGCCTTGGCGAGGGCCAAATGTGGAACATGATGGTCGTCGTCGGCGCCATCGAGTCCGTCCGCTTCAAGCAGCTCGGCCTTGACTTCGGAAATTTGACCCTCGAGAATGCCGGGGACCTGGGCTTGCGGGCCCTCGCGCCAAAATCTGACAAGGGCATGGAGCTCATGAAGACGTCCGAGCTCAAGAACGGCCGCCTGGCAATGCTCGCTGTGGGCGGCTGCCTCACGCAGGCCGTCGCCCTGGACGTCCACCACTTCCCCTTCACCAAGTAAAGGCTTGTGTCAGTTGCTCGTCTTCCTGGTGTTGGTTGGTTGGCGTTAAGTATCTTGTCAGATCCCTGCAAGCCGTGCTCCAAAACAGTCCGAGAATCGGGAGCGCGCAGCTTTGCAAACATAGACCTTATGGCATGCAGAGGTGTAGTAACCCTGCATAATATCGTTCCAAGTGCGCTGTTCGAAATACAATCATGCCGCACATATGAACCTACCTACTTAGGCTTATACCACAACATCTTAAAGCACTATGTGCTGTTTAAGGTCTTTGCAGTTTGGAGCCTGGCGACCTCTGAATTTACTTGTTTGGAGTTGAGAGCTTAGGGCTAAGCGTCTGGAACTTGTTCGGGGTGTTTACTCAGGATGCACAGCCAAAGAAAGCCCAAAATGTCTTCTGGTGTTCTCCGACATATGTTCTTACTTCACGTACGCGTCCAAGTGCCTGCATGTGACACTAGCAACATCATGTCCATGGGCAGGTTCGCAAGGAGTGTGCATCTCAACTGCCCTAAGCTCCTAAATCGTAGAATCGTGTAGACCAATAAGATGACACTTTTGACGTTTCCCACGATGCTGTATCGGCTGTTGGGCTTGCACATGAACAAGCCCTGCCCAGAGCTCCCGGGACGTTTAGGCCGTCTAGGACCCTGTAGCTTTCGCAGCCATGACGGAGAGACTCGGTGCCATGGCCATTGCCGCGGCCGGTGCCTACGCCATGACCTCCGGGTTCGTGGTCAGCCAGCCGGCCGGGCACCAGCCAACCGAGATGGCACGGCTGCGGGGCGCACAGCCCAGCTCCAGCACGGGCTTCAGCTCCACCATGCTCAACTTGGCTGGAGCTGGCGCCGTGGCAGCAGCCGGCATGGCCGTCTGCCAGCGCAAGCGCACGGCGCTCCGTGCTGAGAAGTTCGCCGGAGGTTTGGTGGGCAGCGCCGGCGGCTTCGGCAACCAGTACGAGTTCGACCCCTGTGGCTTTGCCGAGAGCTACCCCGCCCTGGTTCCTTGGTTCCGTGAGGCTGAGCTGAAGCATGGGCGTGTGGCGATGCTTGCATTCCTCGGCCTGATCGTCCCCGACGTTTACCGCCTGCCGATCGATGGCCCCTGCCAGGACACCAGCATTGATGTGATTGCCGCCCACAACAAGCTCATCGGCCCGGGCCTTGGCGAAGGCCAAATGTGGAACATGATGGTCGTCGTCGGCGCCATCGAGTCCGTCCGCTTCAAGCAGCTCGGCCTTGACTTCGGAAATTTGACCCTCGAGAATGCCGGGGACCTGGGCTTGCGGGCCCTCGCGCCAAAATCGGACAAGGGCATGGAGCTCATGAAGACGTCCGAGCTCAAGAACGGCCGCCTGGCAATGCTCGCTGTGGGCGGCTGCCTCACGCAGGCCGTCGCCCTGGACGTCCACCACTTCCCCTTCACCAAGTGAGAAGCCGTAGGACGCTGACATTCCCACAGGCCGTTCTCTGGATCACTAGTTTTTCGTTGTGTACAGTGCAAATGCGGCCGTTGTCTATTTGACTGCCTGGAGCTTCCGAATCCCCAAAAGCAGCTGGGCGCTCGCAGGGGTAGCGGGTAGCGGTATATTATTCCTGCGCGTTGCTCAAGATTATGAACCCGGAATACTCCGCCGGGAGCTGTCAGGGTACCTGAGCCACGTCATCACAGCCCCAACCCAAAAACCCTGCGAGGATCGTAGTATATGCAGCGGGACAAGGAAGACGGGGGATAGGGGCGTTTCTGCGCAGATTCTTCTCCAGGGTGCGAGTTTTGTGGAGACCACGAGAAAGGGGCGCGTTTCGCAGAGGGTTTAGGGCTTGTGATGAATTGCTTGAAGGCCCCTCACATGTCAGCTGTGCTGAATTCGGGTCTTCTTTTGGGATCTTGTCAATAAGGGGTTCTTTTTCTCAAGAGTCTGTGAGGGTATCATGTCGTTGAGCTACCCCCGCATGAAGGCTTGATGCTTGGCTTCATCCCTTCCAGGGATAGAAGGGCTTAAGGCTGAGTCCTAAACGTGAATGCGAAGTTCAGGTTGTGTAGGCACACGTGGTCAGGGGTCGGACTTTGAGGGTGTTGGTCAGAAATGGCTAGTGGCTCGTCCTTGTGTCTGGGTGTGGAGCATGCTTGCGTTCGCAGCCAGGCCCTGCCCAGAGCTCCCGGGACGTTTAGGCCGTCTAGGACCCTGTAGCTTTCGCAGCCATGACGGAGAGACTCGGTGCCATGGCCATTGCCGCGGCCGGTGCCTACGCCATGACCTCCGGGTTCGTGGTCAGCCAGCCGGCCGGGCACCAGCCAACCGAGATGGCACGGCTGCGGGGCGCACAGCCCAGCTCCAGCACGGGCTTCAGCTCCACCATGCTCAACTTGGCTGGAGCTGGCGCCGTGGCAGCAGCCGGCATGGCCGTCTGCCAGCGCAAGCGCACGGCGCTCCGTGCTGAGAAGTTCGCCGGAGGTTTGGTGGGCAGCGCCGGCGGCTTCGGCAACCAGTACGAGTTCGACCCCTGTGGCTTTGCCGAGAGCTACCCCGCCCTGGTTCCTTGGTTCCGTGAGGCTGAGCTGAAGCATGGGCGTGTGGCGATGCTTGCATTCCTCGGCCTGATCGTCCCCGACGTTTACCGCCTGCCGATCGATGGCCCCTGCCAGGACACCAGCATTGATGTGATTGCCGCCCACAACAAGCTCATCGGCCCGGGCCTTGGCGAGGGCCAAATGTGGAACATGATGGTCGTCGTCGGCGCCATCGAGTCCGTCCGCTTCAAGCAGCTCGGCCTTGACTTCGGAAATTTGACCCTCGAGAATGCCGGGGACCTGGGCTTGCGGGCCCTCGCGCCAAAATCGGACAAGGGCATGGAGCTCATGAAGACGTCCGAGCTCAAGAACGGCCGCCTGGCAATGCTCGCTGTGGGCGGCTGCCTCACGCAGGCCGTCGCCCTGGACGTCCACCACTTCCCCTTCACCAAGTGAGAAGCCGTAGGACTCGGATGACTTTTTCAAGTGAAGTTTCAGTGTTTGTTGTAGCGCTCGGATGACATATCCACGGACTCCGGAAGGCGGAGTAGAAATCAGGCCTTGATTCTGAAACTCCCTAAAGTGAACCGTGAAGTTCAATATCCAACATGTTTTACTCCAAACCTTGCAGAATTGAGAGTCCATTCCACCCTGCCTTAACAGGAGCTGGTGGGCACCAGCAAGAGGGAAATGGAGAGCGACCCCCAGAGAACCCAAAAAAATCCGCAACGGTTAAAGAATGCTCAAAGCCCCAAAGCGAAAGAAACCTTTGCCAGGCTCCGTTTCTGGCCGAGAACACCTGGGGCCTATGGGGACATTTGCAACGGTACGAACTCTGAGTACTGTATACTGCGCATCTTAAGAAAGCAGCTGTCGGCCACAGCATGAGTCGGTTGAAGATGGGCCACGGTCTAACTCCATTTTTTTGAAGGGGCGTCTGGGCCCATGGTGAAAAGTGAAAGGTTGATTAAGTAGTAGGGCTTCATGTTTTGATTGAACTTCGGGTGACTGTTCTCTTTTATGTGGGAGCGGGTGCCAAAAGAGGTGCGACTCCCCTGTTTGTGGCTTGTCAGGCTACATTGAGACCGTGACACTATTATTGACATCGTCGCGGGTGGACCAGAACCAGGCTTGCGCGGATAAGGCAAGCCCTCCCTTCGTTGCGGCGCTTAGAGGCCACGTTCTAGTCGTGCGTAGAACTGCTCAAGTGCAGGGCGGCTGTCAACCAGGCCAGACATGATGAAGCGGGACTGCCCAAAACCCCTCTTGTCGACCACCACTGTGGCACAATTCGGGAGTACCGTTGCCTCGTGGTCCTCGCCATGGCTACTTGCCCCCCCTCACGAATTTCTCCGACTCCGTTATACTTCCTTGTCGAGCTGGTAGTTCTCTTCAATACGTCGGAAATCAGGGCTCGGGCTCCTCCCAAAAGGTATGTCACAACAAGATGGGGGCCGGGGGAGTGAAGTATTTAGAGTGCGGGCTGCTTTGGGTACTAAACCTTTCCAAGACGAGAAAGTTGCACATGTGGGATATAGGGCATACTGCGAGGGCTCCTCATGGAGCAAGGGAGGCAGTCGGCTTGAAGGTTGAAGAATCTTGGTCGTTAGTGGGGTCTCTTTGGTTACTTTTCAAAGGTCTTGATCCCACCCTACCCAGCAACCACCACATCCGGGGGGGGTGGCGAGGTCCAACCATATGTATCGAGACGCTGTGGGTTGGTGCAACGGGCACACAGACTGGCAACGTGACATGTGACCAGATTGTGATTTGTCGTGGTGCAGTTTTTTATGGTTTGAAGCTTGTGAGCCCTTCCATCCCCGCCGCCCTGGGCGGACCATCGTCGAGCGGAACCTTAGCTAACCTTTGCATTGTGTGTTTGTGTGTTCGTGTGTTTGTGTGTTTGTGTGTTTGTGTGTTTGTGTGTGTTTGTGTGTGTTTGTGTTTGTTTGTGTGTGTGTGTGTGTGTGTGTGTTTGTGTGTGTGTGTGTGTTGGTGTGTTCGTGTGTTGGTGTGTTTGCGTGTTTGCGTGTTTGCGTGTTTGTGTGTTGGCGTGTTTGCGTGTTTGCGTGTTTGTGTGTTTGTGTGTTTGTGTGTTTGTGTGTTCGTGTGTTGGTGTGTTTGTGTGTTTGCGTGTTTGTGTGTTTGTGTGTTTGCGTGTTTGCGTGTTTGCGTGTTTGTGTGTTTGCGCGTTTGTGCGTTTGTGCGTTTGTGTGTTTGTGTGTTTGTGCGTTTGTGTGTTGGTGTGCTTGTGTGTTGGCGTGTATGTGTTTGCTTGTCTATGTGTGTGATTGTGTGAGTGTGAGTGTGTGTGTGCGTGTGTGTGTTTGTTTGCTTGTTTGCTTGTTTGTTTGTGAGTGTGAGTGTGAGTGTGAGTGTGAGTGTGAGTGTGAGTGTGAGTGTGAGTGTGAGTGTGAGTGTGAGTGTGAGTGTGAGTGTGAGTGTGAGTGTGAGTGTGAGTGTGAGTGTGAGTGTGAGTGTGAGTGTGAGTGTGAGTGAGTGAGTGTGTGTGAGTGAGTGAGTGAGTGAGTGAGTGAGTGAGTGAGTGAGTGAGTGAGTGAGTGAGTGAGTGAGTGAGTGAGTGAGTGAGTGAGAGTGTGTGTGTGTGTGTGTCTGGTGTGTGAATGTGCTTTCTTGCGGTGAAGCTGTTGCGCTTTTTTGGGATTCTGTGCAGATGAAGCGTGTGAATTCCAAGGAGCCATGCGTGGCCACTCGCTGGCTTTCGGGATCATATGGGTTCTCATCGCTGACGCGAAGAAGCTGGAACTCGATCACACCAATGCGATAGCTTCGGAGTCGATTGGTGTGATGCCGTCCGACCCGATGCCGTATTGGCACCCCGAGTGTGGAGGTCGGGTCATCACAGGCATGGTCAACCTGTCATTGCTCTCGCGCTCCCATCTTCCACGAACCCAGCCGTACTCTTTGCTTGCACTTGGAGATGAGGAAGATGATCTTGGGCTTGAGGAGTGGAGCAGCTTGCACCAAGACATCGAGATGGAGGAGATGGAAGAAGAGCCGGCAATGCAGGACGACCTCATCGAAGATTCCGAGGGTGGCAGGGCTTGGAACCACACTCATCACTTTGCAAGCCTGCTCGAGAGTCGCGCACTCATGTCCGAGCGTGACAGCGGCAAGCGCCGGCGCACGACACCCTATAGGCGTGACTTCACCTGGGCAAGGTGCACCTTAAACAAAAAAGACAAATTCTGGAAGAGGGTCAGTGAGGACACCAAGCAATCGAGCAAGCCAATCGCAGAAGAGCCGAGTCTGACCGACATCTATGAGTTCGGGCCGAGCGCTGCAGGATGGCACATGTTCGACTATGCTGCAGAACATGCCATGGAGGCTTCGCGCACGGAGTTCCATCAGTGGCAGCTGGAAAGTTCGCAGCTTTGGTCGAACGCGGCGTGCGGCGAAGGCGTCACAAAAGAAGATGGAAAGGCGTGCCACTTGCTCGGCGAGAAGACTCTGAACGTGTCCACCGCTGATGTGTATGCTGAGCCTGTCATCGTGGACGATTGCCAGCTGAGGCGCATTTGGATGCTCTGCCATGTAAAGCTCTAGTATCCATGACACTCAAACGGCCACGTGAGCCCATGATCATGGACCGAGGTGGCAAGATACCCATGAGCTTGTGATGGACTCAGTGATGAAAATCATTGAGGGACACAACGTTCGGACGCAGATGCGCGACAGGATCAAGCAGGTCAAGGAGAATATTTGGTTCCTAGGTAGCCTTTCGCAGGATTTTCCCGAACCTGAACCCTGAAACCCAAAATCCAATACTTTCACAGGGTTTACAGGAGGCCAGCCTAGGTTCGCCACCTTGTACCAGAATGACGCTCGGTCTATGGCTTCTTGCTCCTACACAGACACCTGCATGAAAACCGGGCGGCTGAGTTGCGGTTTTAAAAGCTTCTCATCAAATGTGGAAGCTAAACTCACTATGGCAACTTGACCCAAACCGTAAACCTCAAGCCCCTGAGCTCCTGAACAGCAACCCAGGTGGTGCCGTTTCTCTGGAAGGAAGCACAATGTCCTGTCTTTCCCTACAGAGAACGTGCTGAACAGAACACGGTCCCAGGCGGGGGAGCGTGGTGCCAGCGTAGCTTGTTGAAACCTCAGGGCCTAAGTACAGCTGTAACGACCTACAGAGTTCCTTCTGGGGCTTCGCCCCCTTCAGTACCTGCCTAGTATAAGAAGTAGTAGGTTTGTTATTGTGATTGGCAGCTCTTTATTGGATGCTGACTTCATGTATTACGCCATAACTTTACTAGAATCCTCCTGAGCTTAAAGAAAACAGGGCTTCGTTGAAAAAGTTGGAAGCTCAATATACGTTCCATAGAGTTCGCCTTGCAAGATAAGTTCTATGGACAATCGATTGGTCTTTGGTTTTTGTTCACAGCTCGATTAGCAACCTACACAATTTCAGGCGCATGTGGAGAAAACATGTTTTTGTTCCAGAACTGCCTAGTCAAGAGTCAGAAGGGAATGGCAGAACCCAGTTTATTGGAAAAAGAGAAAGTGACGAGGATCTATCTGATCATCCATGTGCTTGGATCCTGTTCTTTGGGAGAGCTATCAAAAGTCTAATGGCGATCAGAAAAAGCATAACTATCAAAGTTTTGTAACTTCAAAAAAGGCTATTAGTAAAGCTGCAAGAGAACCGAAGAAGACAAAGAAGAGAGCACAGAGAGGATGAATGCAGTGAGACTGAGTAAGGGCACCTGTCTTTATCATTTGTTATTCCCCACATCTTTGTGTGGGGTTCTTACTTTTGGGGCTGTCCCGCCGCCGCCTCCGCCTTCTCCTCCTCCTCCTCCTTCTCCTCCTTCTCTTCCTCCGCTTCCCTCCTCCTCGTCCTCCGCCTCCCCGTCCTCGTCTTCCTGTTCCTCATGACGCACCATCACGCAGAGCACGCATCATGCATCACATCACGATCACGCACATCACGCATCACATCACGCACATGACGCAGTGTCGTTTCTGCTGGCAGGCGCGGTACTGAGGGGCCTTGGACCCTTGCCGCGCGCGCGCGCTCGGGCCGCGGGAAACGCTGGCAGGCGCGACACAGGCGTCGTTTGGGCTGGCAGGCGCGGTACTTAGGGGCCCTGGACCTTTGCCGCGCGCGCGCTCGGGCCGCGGGAAACGCTGGCAGGCGCGACACAGGCGTCGTTTTTGCTGGCAGGCGCGGTACTTAGGGGCCCTGGACCCTTGCCGCGCGCGCGCTCGGGCCGCGGGAAACGCTGGCAGGCGCGACACAGGCATCGTTTGGGCTGGCAGGCGCGGTACTTAGGGGCCCTGGACCTTTGCCGCGCGCGCGCTCGGGCCGCGGGAAACGCTGGCAGGCGCGACACAGGCGTCGTTTGGGCTGGCAGGCGCGGTACTTAGGGGCCCTGGACTCTTGCGCGCGCGCTCGGGCCGCGGGAAACGCTGGCAGGCGCGACACAGGCGTCGTTTGGGCTGGCAGGTGCGGTACTTAGGGGCCCTGGACCTTTGCCGCGCGCGCGCTCGGGCCGCGGGAAACGCTGGCAGGCGCGACACAGGCGTCGTTTCTGCTGGCAGGCGCGGTACTGAGGGGCCTTGGACCCTTGCCGCGCGCGCGCTCGGGCCGCGGGAAATGCTGGCAGGCGCGACACAGGCGTCGTTTGGGCTGGCAGGCGCGGTACTTAGGGGCCCTGGACCTTTGCCGCGCGCGCGCTCGGGCCGCGGGAAACGCTGGCAGGCGCGACACAGGCGTCGTTTTTGTTGGCAGGCGCGGTACTTAGGGGCCCTGGACCCTTGCCGCGCGCGCGCTCGGGCCGCGGGAAACGCTGGCAGGCGCGACACAAACGTCGTTTGGGCTGGCAGGCGCGGTACTTAGGGGCCCTGGACCTTTGCCGCGCGCGCGCGCTCGGGCCGCGGGAAACGCTGGCAGGCGCGACACAGGCGTCGTTTGGGCTGGCAGGCGCGGTACTTAGGGGCCCTGGACTCTTGCCGCGCGCGCGGTCGGGCCGCGGGAAACGCTGGCAGGCGCGACACAGGCGTCGTTTGGGCTGGCAGGCGCGGTACTTAGGGGCCCTGGACCTTTGCCGCGCGCGCGCTCGGGCCGCGGGAAACGCTGGCAGGCGCGACACAGGCGTCGTTTGGCTGGCAGGCGCGGTACTTAGGGGCCCTGGACCTTTGCCGCGCGCGCGCTCGGGCCGCGGGAAACGCTGGCAGGCGCGACACAGGCGTCGTTTCTGCTGGCAGGCGCGGTACTGAGGGGCCTTGGACCCTTGCCGCGCGCGCGCTCGGGCCGCGGGAAACGCTGGCAACAGGCGTCGTTTGGGCTGGCAGGTGCGGTACTTAGGGGCCCTGGACCTTTGCCGCGCGCGCGCGCTCGGGCCGCGGGAAACGCTGGCAGGCGCGACACAGGCGTCGTTTTTGCTGGCAGGCGCGGTACTTAGGGGCCCTGGACCCTTGCCGCGCGCGCGCTCGGGCCGCGGGAAACGCTGGCAGGCGCGACGCAGGCGTCGTTTGGGCTGGCAGGCGCGGTACTTAGGGGCCCTGGACCTTTGCCGCGCGCGCGCTCGGGCCGCGGGAAACGCTGGCAGGCGCGACACATGCGTCGTTTGGGCTGGCAGGCGCGGTACTTAGGGGCCCTGGACTCTTGCCGCGCGCGCGGTCGGGCCGCGGGAAACGCTGGCAGGCGCGACACAGGCGTCGTTTGGGCTGGCAGGCGCGGTACTTAGGGGCCCTGGACCTTTGCCGCGCGCGCTCGGGCCGCGGGAAACGCTGGCAGGCGCGACAGAGGCGTCGTTTGGGCTGGCAGGCGCGGTACTTAGGGGCCCTGGACCTTTGCCGCGCGCGCGCTCGGGGCGCGGGAAACGCTGGCAGGCGCGGTACTGAGGGGCCTTGGACCCTTGCCGCGCGCGCGCTTGGGCCGCGGGAAACGCTGGCAGGCGCGACACAGGCGTCGTTTGGGCTGGCAGGCTACTTAGGGGCCCTGGACCTTTGCCGCGCGCGCGCTCGGGCCGCAGGAAACGCTGGCAGGCGCGACACAGGCGTCGTTTTTGCTGGCAGGCGCGGTACTTAGGGGCCCTGGACCCTTGCCGCGCGCGCGCTCGGGGCGCGGGAAACGCTGGGCTGGCAGGCGCGGTACTTAGGGGCCCTGGACCTTTGCCGCGCGCGTGCTCGGGCCGCGGGAAACGCTGGCAGGCGCGACGCAGGCGTCGTTTTTGCTGGCAGGCGCGGTACTTACCTGGAGAGCCAATTGATACACAAATTTGTGTAACGACCTTTTTCCGCGCGTTTGCATGAAAAGCGCACGAGACATGAGACCGTGAGATCCGTACATTTATTGAAATTGCGCCCGGTTGCGGAAAATTGCGCCCGAGTTGCGGAAAATTGCGCTCGAGTTGCGCAAAAGCGGCGTCGAGAAAAAGAGTCCGAAACCGCTTGAAAAAGCGCGCGTTTCAAAAACACGCTCGTGTATCGAAAAAGTCTATCAAAACAGAGGTCGAGCAGAAATTTGTGTACCAATGGGCTGTCCAGGTAGGGGCCCTGGACCGTTGCCGCGCGCGCGCTCGGAGCGCGGGAAATGCTGGCAGGCGCGACACAGGCGTCGTTTGGGCTGGCAGGCGCGGTACTTAGGGGCCCTGGACCTTTGCCGCGCGCGCGCTCGGGGGCTCGCGAAACGCTGGCAGGCGCGACACAGGTGTTGTTTGTGCTGGCAGGCGCGGCACTTAGGGGCCCTGGGCCGTTGCCGCGCGCGCGCTCTGCACCGACCCTCTAAGTAGTACGCCGGGGACATCCGGAGCTTCCGTGGCTGGAAAGTCGACTTTTCTAGTACAAACGTAGTACGCCGTGGACACGCGGAGCTTCCGTGGCTGGAAAGTCGACTTTTTGTAGTACAGACGTAGTACGCCGCGGACGCCCTGGGCGTCTGAAGACACCGCACATAGCATGGTAACGGACATCTGGGCGCCTGAAAAACACCGCAAATAGCATGGTAGCGGACATCTGTTTGCATGAAAACACCGCAAATAGCATGGTAACGGACATCTGGGCGCATGAAAACACCGCAAACAAATATCATGGTAACGGACATCTGGGCGCTTGAAAACACCGCAAATAGCATGGTAACAGACATCTGGGCGCTTGAAAACACCGCAAATAGCATGGTAACGGACATCTGGGCGCCTGAAAAACACCGCAAATAGCATGGTAGCGGACATCTGTTTGCATGAAAACACCGCAAATAGCATGGTAACGGACATCTGGGCGCATGAAAACACCGCAAACAAATATCATGGTAACGGACATCTGGGCGCTTGAAAACACCGCAAATATCATGGTAACGGACATCTGGGCGCTTGAAAACACCGCAAATAGCATGGTAACAGACATCTGGGCGCTTGAAAACACCGCAAATAGCATGGTAACAGACATCTGGGCGCTTGAAAACACCGCAAATAGCACGGTGACGGACGTCTGGGCGCTCGAAAACACCGCAAGTAGCATGGTAATAACGGACATCTGGGCGCTTGAAAACACCGCAAATAGCATGGTAACGGACATCTGGGCGCTTGAAAAACACCGCAAATAGCATGGTAACGGACATCTGGGCGCTTGAAAAACACCGCAAATAGCATGGTAGCGGACATCTGGGCGCATGAAAACACCGCAAATAGCATGGTAAGCGGCTCCGAGAACTATTTCGACGGGTAGCTACCTTGATCAGTGCCAGCATCCCACGCGAGTGGAGTGTGAGTGCTTAGATGTCGGCCGTGCAGGTACAGATGATCTCCCCTCATGGGCGGAAAGCGGCCTTGCGCCGCCGACACTCGCTGTATCTGCCGACCCGGATTGGGAAGGAGATCAAGCGCTTGCTCAGGAGACGCACTCGGCGACTAGCGTCGCCCCTTCATTTAACAAAGATCGGCAGCTACATTGGTTCTGCGACCTGGGGTCGCGCCTCACCAATGTACGACTGACACACATGTTACTTGTGCAATTATTCTTGACGCGTCACTCTTTACTTTCGCGCGGTTTCGCACTCGCACTCCCGCACACACACTCACACCCACGCACTCACACTCACGCACTCACTCATGGCCACACACTCACTCCATCGCTCTCTCACTCTCACTTCTCTACTCTTTCTGAATGGAAAACTTTGCATGTGGGGTTATCCGGTCCTTTAATTCCTTCCTCGTGTTTGTTCTTGCACATTCTGCTTGTGGCTTCCTCGTCCCTTTTTCTTGCTGTTATCTAGCTTGTTTAACCTCTCTTGTCAATTCCTTGTGTTTTACCCTGTTGTGTCGGAGCGCTCCCGCTGTGCGTTTTCGCACATTTTGGATCTTACGCGTGCACCCTCTGCGGGGATCGTGCGTGTCGGAGCGCTCCCGCTGTGCACCCTCTGCGGGGATCGTGCGTGTCGGAGCGCTCCCGCTGTGCGTTCTCGCACATTCTGGATCTTACGCGTGCACCCTCTGCGGGGATCGTGCGTGTCGGAGCGCTCCCGCTGTGCGTTTTTGCGTATTCTTGAGTGGCCTGTCGCATCCTCTGCGGGGATCGTGCGTGTCGGAGCGCTCCCGCTGTGCGTTTTCGCGCATTTTGGATCTTACGCGTGCACTCTCTGCAGGGATCGTGCGTGTCGGAGCGCTGCCGCTGTGCCTGGAATGTCGACTTTTGTAGTACAAATGTAGTACGCCGCGGAGGCCCGGAGCTTCTGTGGCTGGACAGTCGATTTTTGCAGTACACATGAAGTACGCCGCGGATGCCAGGAGTTTCCGTGGCTGGAAAGTCGACTTTTGTAGTACAAGTGTAGTACGCCGCGGACGCCCGGAGCTTCCGTGGCTGGAAAGTCGACTTTTGTAGCTCAGACGTAGTACGCTGGGGACGCCCGGACCTTCATTCCACGTGCACGAAAACCTCGCAAATAGCATGGAAGCGGAATTCCGAGTGCGCGAAAACCTCGCAAATAGCATGGAAGCGGAATTCCGCATGCTTGAAAACCTCGCAAATAGCGTGGAGGCGGAATTCCGGCATGATCGAAAACCTCGCAAATAACGTGGAAGCGGAATTCCGCCTGCGCGATGGAAGCATCGCAAAAACCATGCTGCTGGAACCGCTTGATTTTGCTGGCTCACCGGGATCACTTGTAGATGACATCAACCCCTTTGATTTTGCTGCCTCACCTAAGCACGCATGGCCTTGCCTGGCCTGGACTACTTCCAAACTTTTTTGTTGCGGCTTGGCCTCCACAACGTGGACGCACCTACTATCGACGTAGCTGAGCGACGCCAAGCATGGCCTCATCTGCGGATGGACTGGGCATAGCAAGAGCTGGAGCTCTTTTTCTGCTGGCGGACTTGCCAGGAGGATGTGCCGAGTCGCTGTCTGAAAATGCCCCAAGTCACCACACTACCATCACCAGTTTACTTTTTTCCTCCTTAAAAGAAAGAACAGGAAAGTTGGAATGGAGGGGGAGATGAAGGTAAAATGGAGGAATAGGGATATTGATTGGGCTCTCTGGGTGCCCTGCCCCGTTTTGTGCGTGCGCCCGGTCAGGCCAGGTGCATGTCGATGGCACACTGCAGCGGCATTTCTTGCACCCTCGATGAGACGAAATGCTGGCTGTACGCGGCCCCAGAGACAAAGT
The DNA here is from genome assembly GCA_905221605.1 of Symbiodinium natans. Classification (NCBI taxonomy): domain Eukaryota; class Dinophyceae; order Suessiales; family Symbiodiniaceae; genus Symbiodinium; species Symbiodinium natans. The sequence continues at coordinate 733,198 of CAJNDS010002424.1, forward strand.
AGGCCCTTGGCATATTTTCTATTTCCTCTTGTTGAGTTAAAAAGAATGGATCTTACTTCGGAGCACTTTCCAAGGGTTAAACGGCAAAACCTAGGAGATGGAAGGAATGCAAGGAGACTGGTGCAAGGACTCGAGCACCACAGGAATCTTGAGGAAAAACATCTTGGACGTGGATTCGGAGTTCAACTCCTGGCTGAAAATTCGGCCTGACTATAGAAGCCTGACGAACCAGCTCCAAGCGCACGAGGATGTGAAAGACTTCTTGGAGACGATGTGCCCATGGTTTTTGGACGAGCACCTCTACTGGGACTCTCAGATCAAGCGTCGTGTGTCTCCTGTTGAGAGGTGTGCTCAGACACGGGGCTATGATGTGAAGTCGTGCAGTGACCAGCAGAAGATGAAGGAAGAGATGTGTGCTGCAGGCATAGTTGCGACCCCCCGTCCCCTCCCCCACCCCCCCCCACGCTGCAAAAACTAGCTCCAAATAGAGAACACCAGCCTGTGGCAACAGAGCTCCCCATCAGGCGCTGGCCACGCAGCTCTCACACTCTAGACACGTCGATGCTCTAACTGGAATAGCCACAGCTTTTCCCATCAAGCCTCGATCCTAGTCCAGAAATTTTTAAAAGTCCAAACCCTGCAGGCCCGAAGCCCCAAGACCCCAATCAACTGCTTGCTTGTCCCTGCAGCTGACTTGTGGAACAGCCAGCAGCGCTCGCAGCTGGTGAGCACTGCCCTCACACAGGCGCATTCCAGGCCCGGTGGAAAATTTAGGGTTCAGGGTTTGCAGGGCTTAGGGGCCTTTTCATGCTTTAGGGTGGCCTTCAGGTTTCAGGCTTCGGGGGCTGCCTGTCAAGTAGGCTCTTGGGAAACTTCGTGCTTTCGCTTCTTATTACTGGAACATGTTCAAGGGGTCTTTAGGGGCCCAACCTGGACCAGTTGCCATTTGAGGCACTTCTCGGACCTCTAGGTGTTGATGACTTGTGGCCGGCATTTCTGTGGCGTGAACGAGTGAAGAGTTTTGCTAGAAGTTTCAAGGATAGTTCTTGGGGAACATGATTCTAAATTCCGGCTTGTGCTTCATTGTGGTCGATCTTTGAGAAAGAGGTTTATTCCGGCTGTTTACTTGATCCTGTCGTTGTTTCGTTTCGGTGGCAGGGCCTTGTCGCGGAAAAAGAGCCTGTGGGACCTCATCATGCCTGCCTCTTGGCCTGGATGTGGACTGGTAGTCTCCACAGGATTCTTGTGATTCATATTTAGCGGAAAAGGTTGTAAGGGGGGGGGGGTAGTGGGTTGGGTGTGATATCGGATGTGCAGCCGTTTAGTCCAGGGTGGTGTAGGGTTTGGGGGACCCAGGTTTTTTGTGCAAAGGTGTGGCTCGGAAAATGTCCCCTCTCAAAGGTGTGGCTCGGCTTGGCTTGGCCTGACTTGAGTTGGCTTGGCCGGGCTTGGCTTGGCTTGGCTTGGCTTCCTTGCCTGCGTCCGTCAAAGCATATGATTTCCTTCCAGACCCATCGTGTGAGCATTGCATTGAGGGGGGGTCTGCTTCAAAGCAGCTTCTTTCGGCCGTGCCCATCGTGCGAGCGTTGTGTTTCTCTTTCAAAGCATATGAATCCTTTCCAACCCTTCACGTCAGCATGGTGTTTGCAAATGGGGTGGGGGGGAGCCCCTCTAGCGTTATAGCATATGAATCCCCCCCAACCCCCCTGCTTTGTTTAGGCGTTTGCGTCAAAGCATAGCTACATATGAATCTCATCCAAACCGCTTCATCGCGCGAGCATTGTGTTTGCAAATGGGGTGGGGGGGGGTCCCCCCCCCCCTCCCCTCCCCCAAAAACCCCCCCGTCTTTGTCGGCCGTGCAAGCTTGCGTCGCAGCATATGAATCCGTTCCAAACACGTCGTGCGAGCATTGTGTTTGCAAATCTGCGGGGCTGCGCCGCGCCCCCCCCCTCCCCCCCCGCCAACCATGGGGGGGCTGCGCACCCCCCCAACCTTAGGCGTGCGAGCATTGTGTTTGCTAATGGGGTTTACATTATGTGCAGCTTCTGCAAACTCAGAAATGCTACTATTTACACTCTTTGCAACTGCAGAAAACTCAGAAATGCTGCTCGTTAAATTATTCGAGACTTCTGCGCAAAAAAGCTGCTATTTTAAGTATTTGCAACCCTGAAAACTCAGAAATGCTGCTCGTTACAGTATTTGCGAGTTCCGCTATTTACAGTATGTGCAGCTTCTGCAAACTCAGAAATGCTGCTATTGACAGTTTTTTGCGACCTCTGCAGTTGCAGAAATGCAGAAATGCTGCTAGTTACAGTATGTGCAGGCAGAAATGCTGCTATCTCCAGTATATGCGAGCGAGCCAAGAACCAAAACCGAGCCACACCTTTGCAAGTGACACGGCCAAGTCACACCTTGGCAACACAAATCTCCTCCGCCAAGTGCTTAGGTGCTTTTGCGGTAACTTCACACCCAGAGTACCCTCACTCGCTTGTTCACATGCTGTTGCGAGTGTGTCGTCGTTTTCAGCCGGTTCGGAATCGGCGAAATCGGGCCTGTTGACAGCTTCTACGAAAAAGGCGGGTTCGTGGCGGGGGGAGGCGTCGATACGTCGTGGTCGGATTTTGCCTGTCAAGGGATTGGCTGGCACGACTAGCCGAAGGGTGCAGGGGGACACGATCCCCTTGTGGCGGTGTTTTGGCCACATGCCAACACCAATGGCAAGCCCGACCCCCCCTTGCTATGTTTCGAATCGGCTGGAGCTAAGATTGTCGAGATGGTCATGAACGTCATCTCTTGCGTGGTGATGCGGGCTGTTCAGCAGACCAGAGCCCCACGTTTGTTTTTTTTCGTTGTTTACGAAAATCAAAACGACAGATCAAGAACCCCTTGCGGAACTAGCCTGCTTCACCCCAAGCCCCATGTCCAAACCTTAAAGCCCCCCCTGTTCCCATCATCCCTTCTCCAAAGCTGAAGCGCCCTGGAGGTATCTGGAGGTCTCTGAACCCTAAACCCAAAGCCCTTAGCCCAAAGCCCTATGCCCGAAGCCCGAAGGTGCCTGCCTGGCCTCCAGGGACTAGGAGCTGGCATGCTGGTGGGTGTGCAGGCCCTGACTGCGATGTCCAAGGCGGCATAAGGGTTTGGGGTTTCGGGTTTGCCCGCTGGCGAATGCCTTACATCTCATCTTGTTGGGTTAGAGAAGATTACGAGGATCTTGCTGAGGGCTCTTTTTCGGATGGTTTAGAGGGCCACCCTGTCATTTTTGAGGTTTCAACAGAGGATTACAGGGGGTTGAGACCCGAACAACCGAGCTTCTGAGGGTTTTGGAGCAAGTTTTGGAGCAAATTTTGGGATTGACGGACACAAAAAGGTTTGAGGGCTGGATTGGGAGTCAGGAGGGTGTCGGGTTTTCGATGACTTTCGGCTGTAGTGTTTACAGGGTTTAGGGTTGGGTTTAGGGTTTCATTGATACTTACTTCATGCTGCAAAAAACGCGTACAGCAATGGCCAAGACAGGTTGCCAAAGTTGCGGCGACCGCCACCAAAGTCATGAAGGCGCTGGGCTCGGTCGGACGCCTGATGGGCAAGGCTGGGTTTAGGGTTAGGGTTTTGGATTTAGGGTTTTGGGTTTAGGCTGAACTCTACACTTAGGCAGGATCTTGGCAAAGTCATGTTTCCCTTCATTGGGTTTCGGAGGATCCTCTTTAGGAATCGCCCTGCGGAGTGGCCGGGCTCGGGTCTAGTGATGCTGACGATCCCAACGCCTTGCTAGAACTTGCCTCAATCAACAGGATTACTGGTCTAGGGTTTAGGGTTTCGGGTTTAGGCTTGTAGTTGGGGACCACGTAGCCTTAAGCAGCTGGAAGCCCCGATTGCGACGTACTTGCTGAGTTGTAAGTACCAGGCCTTCAGCACAGCGAAGAGCCTGGTCAAGACTGGGGTGAAGTTCACCAAAAAGCTGTTCCAGAAAGGCTTCAAGAAGCTCGAAGAGATCGACGAAAACAGCGATGACATTATGGACAACGTGGAGAGCCAGGGTAAGAATTCAGGGTTCAAGTGGTCCTGGACCCCCAAACCCGAACTTCCCAACCACAAACAAGCCCAGGACCGTGCTCGAGACCAGCAGGACTTTCTTCGAGACTGAGGAGAAGGCAGAGGCTGCAATACAGCGCGCCAAGAACTTGTACCACCACGGACAGGACGAGGCGCATCAAGGGTTTGCATGCCCATTGCAATCATCATCAGAATTGCTTGCCGATGTCATGCGATAGCTCTGTGCTTGGAGTTTGAGGTCCCAGCTTTGCCAAATGCCTGAGGTCATGTACGGCATGCGCTACGCAGCACATTCAACCCAGATTAACACACTCGCCGACATTCTCAGCTGGCGGGACGAGTCGGATTGCTCTTCAGAGAAATGCAGCAGTTGCCCCAAAGAGGTTGCCTTCTTGAGAGCCTATGAGATCTATGGTGCCTCGAAGTACACAGGAAGGATCGTGACCTACAACATGTACAAGAAGATGAATGAGCTCTTTGATGGGTACGTTCTGAAGAAGCATGCTTGCAAAAATCACGCCTTCAAACATGCCCAGGCCAGCATGTCGAGAGGCAGCCCTGGACCCAAGTTGGAACCGCTGGACGAGGAGCACGCCGCAGACGTGAACCAAGCCTCTCACGGCTTTCTGGACGCTGCGCAGAGTGGTTCTAGCTCAGTTTGCACAGAGCTGGGCGTGCGACTTTGTGACCTTGTCACCACCACCAGCAACCGTGATGCGGACCTGGCGGCGTTCCTCGCAGAGCTTGCAAGTGGCGAGCGTGCGATGTACTATGAGCCTCGGATCTAAAGCATTGCTGCGAAACTTTTCTAAAAGTATGTATCTCGTCCCACAACCGCAAGACCTGCTTTTTGCGTAAACTTCGAAGCCTAAACCCAAAATCCTGTAAACCCTGTGTACTCTAGTTAGAGATATGAAGAGCACCCCTGCCTTTCCTGTGCGAGGAGAGAACAAAGGCGGACATCCAGAGGAGCACCAACGAACTCAAGGCAACTGTGAAGAAGGCCATTCTTAGTCTTTTTGGCATTGTTTTGTTTTAGTTTCTGCTGTGTATGCAAATACCATGGTCGAGTCCTTTCGATGCTCGTCATACCATCATTGTGTGTCCGCGGGTCCGAAGCCTCTGCGGTTCATAAAGCCACCGGTTCATGCCTTCAAGAAGCATTGCTGCTTCAAACGAGCATTGGGGCCTCGTGTTTGCACATGGCATTGTGGTGTGGGATGGCTACCTGGGGCTTGCCCCCCGCCCCTCCCCCCCTCTGCAAGGCGTGCGAGTTTGCGTGAACCTTTCGTTCTTTTTGTTGTTTTTTTTTAGGAAGTCGACGATCCATTATATACAGTTTTCCTTCCATTCTCCATGGTTGTCAAGTCTCTATAGATCCTTCTAACGGCCTTGCTTTTACAATTAAACATAAAGCTGCAGTGAGGGAGCAGATTGCCACAATGACCCTGAAGCCCTGGTCTTCCATCGCCCTGCTACGGAGACAGGCGCAGGAGGAGTTGTCGCAGCAGGTGTCCGAGGTCCAGGCGAGCATCACCAAGGAGGTGGCCGCAAGCACCAAGGAGATTAAGGGACAGGTGGCTGCAAGCACCAAGGAGATTAAGGTGGGCATGGACACCATGCAGGCGAGCCTAACGGCCTCAATCATTAACATTGGAGACCGTGTTTTCGAAGAGACTCGCCGAACAGCAGCGGAGACACAGAGCCAGCTGCACCAGGCAAGGGTCGCTTTGGAGCACAAGATGAACCATGTCCGGGATGAGATCAAGACCATGAACAAGAATGTGCTCACCTCCATCTCCCGGACAGAGCTGTAGTTCCAGGGCCTGGCATCTTGTGGTGCCTCTTTCTTCTAGTTCAGAGTGGGAAGCAGCTCAAAGAGGAAGAAATAAGAGATCCGCACGTTTCGGAGCTCCGTTGCATACTTCGCAATATTGCAGGACGACTGCACGGCTCTCGGCTGAAGTCGCCGGCGTGAAGGATCAGGCGGGACACTTAGTGGTTCAGGGAACTTAGTAGGGTTTCGGGGTTTAGGGTTTGAATTAGTGTTTAGGGTTTAGGGGTAGATTATCGAAGCCGGCTGTCGCCCTCAGCCGGGCGCACCCTAACCGACAAGAATCAAGGCTCTGTTTTTGAATTTGACTCGCTCCCAGGAGGACTAACAAGAAGAACACGAGGCAACAACAAAAACAAGAGCAAGAGCAAGAGCAAGAGCAAGAGCAAGAGCAAGAGCAAGAGCAAGAACAAGAACAAGAACAAGAACAAGAGCAAGAGCAAGAGCAAGAACAAAGATACAAAACAATACCGAACACAACATCAACCAAAAAATCAGCAACAGAAGCAGCAACAGCAGCAGCAACAGCAGCAGCAACAACAGCAGCGGCAACAGCAGCAGCAACAGCAGCAGCAACAGCAGCAACACCGGCAGCAACAGCAGCTGCACAAGCAGAAACAGCGGCAGCAACAGCAGCAGCAACAGCAGTAGAAACGGCAGCAGCAACGGCAGCAGCAACGGCAGCAGCAACGGGGGGAGGAGGAGGAGGAGGAGGAGGAGGAGGAGGAGGAGGAGGAGGAGGAGGAGAGGAGGAGGAGGAGGAGGAGGAGGGAGGGAGGGAGGCGGGAGGAGGGAGGGAGGAGGAGGAGGAGGAGGACGAGGAGGAGGACGACGAGGAGGAGGAGGAGGAGGAGGAGGAGGAGGAGGAGGAGGAGGAGGAGGAGGAGGAGGAGGAGGAGGAGGAGGAGGAGGAGGAGCAGCAGCAGCAGCAGCAGCAGCAGCAGCAGCAGCAGCAGCAGCAGCGGCGGCCGTCATAATCCCCAATTCAATACGAAACCCTTGAATCGCTACACACAACCACCGTATGAACAATGGGCCCCGATACATTGGCCCTTGAGACAGGTTATGGTCAGCACCGCGCATATGGTCAACAAGATGGAGGCAGGGTCTTAAGAGGCCCGGTTCCTGGACTCTTGAAGGCCCTCGCCCTACACCCTGACTGACACCCCAATACCTCCGCACGGTCCTAAGCCCGTCTCCTAACCTTAGCCCGAACCCGCAACCCGAAATCTACGGGAGTTGCCCGCTAAAGGACGGACTGTCCAGATTGAGCGAGCAGATGAGCAACATGGAAAAGAAGTTTGAGCAGAGGTGGGTTCTTGTGAAACTGGTTTCAGGGGGTCCTAGGTTTTGCTTATGTTTGGCTTATGGGTTCCGCGGTGAGGGTTTTTGGGTTGTTGTTGTTCTTCTTCTTGTCCTCGTCATGGCTGTTTTGTTTTTGTGTTTTGATTGTTGTTCTTCTTGTTGTTTTTGGCTGCTATGATCGTTCTTCTCGCATTAAAATGAGTGAGTTCATGAGCCCCCATTCGTGCGGTTCAACTCACAAATGATAGACATTAGCGTACAATTCATGTTTTTCCCCGGTTTCCGCGGTGAGCGCGGCATTTTCCTGTTGAAGTCAAGTAATTGTGTTTGCAAACGAAAAGTCCCTGGGAAAGAGTGCAAACACGAAATTATCATTACTGTGTGAAAATACGGAGATGCTGCACGAATAATATGATCACATCGTGCCGCTCAGTCTTTTAAGAATTCCACACGGGCCTTGTAGCCTTTTACTTGATGAATATTGGCCCGTGAGGAAAGTACTATATTCGCGGGCGCATTAAGAATACTGCAAGCCCGCCGCTGTCGCCGTTGCTGTTGCTGTTCCTCCCCACCCTCACGGCGCGGCTGTTAAACTCTATCTCGGCTATTCTGCTCGCCCGGGTCTGGTCTCACACACTCACAGAATGAGAGTGAGAGGCCAAAGAAGTATCCTTGGAGTTCCCACTCCACTTTTCCCCTCGCTGCATCCCGTAAAGTACCCCCCCAATCCCAAACGATCCCAACGGTGCCTGCTGAATTGCTTAGTCTTGTGGTGTCGATGCTTGATGCTTGAAGTAAATCACTGCTGTTGAATCTTGGATGTGGGTTCAACGGGTTTGGGTGCAGGCGGCTTCACGTCCCCCATAAGCTTAAACTAGGCTCGACGTCCTGAACGCACACCAGATGCTTGGCAGTTCCCTAGGAAAGTGTGCTTTCTCCATATGTTTTGTTGAAGACCATCTTGCCTAAGACCACTTTTCAAAACCTCAGACTTATATTTCCTCTAAACCCCACGAACCCTATGAACCGTAGCAGGCCTATGAACCCTATGCACTCCGGATCAACCTAGGATGGTTATGACCAACGTGCTCGTCTCCAACACCATGCGCCTGGATGAGCTGAAGGCCGCCGCGGAAGGGCTCACAGACGCTTCCCGTAACCGTGGAGACCTATTACAGGGTTTCGTAGTTCTACCCGGCCAAAAAGGGGGGGGGGGTGTGGGTTTAGGGTTCAGGGTTCAGGGATTCAAGTTGGTCTAGCCGGCCGTTTGAAGATATAAAACGGAAACTAGGAAATAGAATTGATGCAGAACCTACTTATGAACTTTCCCGATCTTGGAAGCAAGCCCCTGAACCTTACCTCCATCCTCTAGCCCCAGTAGCCCTGCAGGCCTTGGACCATGCGAAGCAAAAGCCCAGCACTTAACTGTATCCGTCCTAGGAGCTCTCCTCACCTCCCAAAGCAGCCCATCACAAGTCCAGACTGTGTCCGAGAGAATCAAAAATCCTAAGCCCCAAACCCGAAACCAACTTAAACCCCAAACCCCAAGCCCCAAACCCTAAACCTCAAACCCTCAACCCGAAACCCTAAACCCTTGTGAATATCACCTCGATTCTTGCATGTAGAGCTTGAGTGCGTGCCTTTTTCATGTGTAGTTTCAAGAACAGTGACAGCTTGCATGTTGTACAATTTCTGTGCTGTTGCTGTTACCTCTCGAAGGGCCCTTGAGCTGTGGCAGAAAAGGTAGAGTCCGAAGCGCGAGTGAACGCTAACTGGTAGCGGAGCTGCTCCCCTCATTGTGCAGGGGGTACTTCCAGCTGGCCTTTGGACTGGTTGTATTTGAGAGGAGTGTGAGAAGAGAAAGTCCCCGAATCGTAAGATCGAGGCAATGTTTTTTCGCAAGCAGCAGTGGTAGTCACAAGCATCCGTCAGAGCGTCGCCTGGCGAGATGTCTGGGGCTGCACCGCAACGGGCAGCTGGCTTCGGATCGCAAGACCGGAGAAGGAAGCAAGTGTGCAACTATCAGATCCCGATCGCAAGCTCACCAAGAGTGAAGTCAAGATGATGACGACAAATGAGTGACGGGAGCAGAGCTGTACAGATGTGATCGTCCGAAATAGTGAGCTCGAAATTACCGTGGAATCAGTCTGGTAGAGGCACACCTGTATAGACGCTGTACAGTTTACTCTCGAACTTAACCGAACAACGAATGAGCCCCAGGCACGCATCAATAAGTAAGACGGGTGTGAATATCACCTCGATTCTTGCATGTAGAGCTTGAGTGCGTGCCTTTTTCATGTGTAGTTTCAAGAACAGTGACAGCTTGCATGTTGTGCAACTTCTGTGCTGTTGCTGTTACCTCTCGAAGGGCCCTTGAGCTGTGGCAGAAAAGGTAGAGTCCGAAGCGCGAGTGAACGCTAAACCCTAAACCCTAAACTGAAGACCGGCCCCCTTTCCAGCGATAGGGGCCGGTCGTTAGCAGGCCACCGGCAGGGGCCTGCGGACCCGTAGGCGAAGGCCGACAGGCGAGCCGTAGGGTCCTGGACCTCAGGTCCACGCGGCTTTGCAAAGGCCGCCTCTGTCAGCCTGTATAAAGATAGCCCTAAACCCTCGTGCAAACGACCGGGCACGCTTGAAAACCTCCCTGGGTTCCTTAAGGCCCGGAAGGTTAAATTAAGGGTTTGGAAACCTAAACTTAAGGCCCGGGGGCTTAAATTAAGGGTTTGTGAACGTAAAATTAAGGCCTGGAGGCTTAATTTAAAGGGAACCATTCAGGTTTGGGAACCCAAAATTAAGGCCCAGAGGCTTAAATTAAGGGGGTTTGGGCACTCAAACTTACGGCCCAGAGGATTAACGGTTTGGGAACCTAAAATTAGGGCCGGAACCTGAAATTCAGGCTTTAGGAACCTAAAATTAAGGCCCGGAGGCTTAAGTTAGGCTTTGGGAACTGAAAATTAAGGTCCGAGGGCTCAAATTAAGGGTTTGGGGACCCAAAATTAAAGCCAGGAGGCTTAAACTGATGGCTTGGGAACTGTGCGGAGGCTTAAATTAAGGGTTTGGGAAATAAGGCCCGGGCATAAATAAAGGGTTTGGGAGCTTAAGGCCTGGAGGCTTAAATTACGGGTTTGAGAACCTAAAATTAAGGGCTTGGGAACCGAAAATTAAGGCCCGGAAGCTTAAATTTTGGGAACCTCAAATTAAGACCCGGAGGCTTCCATCAAGGGTTGGGGAGCCTAAAATTATGGCCCGGAGGCTTAAATTAAGGGTTTGTGACTTTAACATAAAGGCCCGGAGGCTTAAATTAAGGCCCGGAGGCTTAAATTAAGGGTTTGGGAACCTAGAAGCAAGAGGCCAAGAAGGGTTTGGGAACTGGCCCGGAGGCTCAAAGTAAGGGTTTGGAGGCATTTAACACGCTTTGAAAGTTTGCTAAGACCACGGAGTGGAATCGAGTCGAGCCTGCCTGCTTCGCCAATCCTGAAAAGGCTTGAAAGTCTTCGAGGGACCACGGAGTGGAATCGAGTCGAGCCTGCCACTTTTGCCGCCGCCAATCCTGAAAGGGCTTGAAGAGTCTTCGAGGGACCACGGGGTGGAATCGAGCTCTTTCTGGAGCCAAATATCTTCTCATGATTTCATGGTTTTGTCACGGTTGCGAAGAGACTGCTTCTGCTCCACCAAACCGTATATCCCCCTTGATAGGGGGGTAGGGGGGCAGACAACCCTAAACCCGTCCAAGGTTTGTGTTTTGGGTGGGAGGGTGGGCATTGCAGCTCATGCGCCGACCCCCAACCACTTCATGGAGGGGGTCGAAGCGCGCTCGCAGCGAAAACCCTAAGCCCTAAACCCTAAACCCCAAATCCTAAACCTCCCAACAACCCGCGCGGTCACCAGGCTGCGGTGGAGGGCTCTCTGGAGCTCGCCGAGGAGCTCGAGCGCAGCTTCGTTGGGGTTTGTAGGGTTCATAGGGTTTAGGGTTTAGGGTTTAGGGTTTAGGGTTTAGGGTTCGGAGGGGTTTCATCGGGTCTCTCGGTTTAAGGGTTTAGGGTTCAGGGTTTAGGCTTTCGAGTTCAGGGTCTAGGATTCAGGGTTAGGGTTTAGGGTTGGCTTGTATAGCGTGCACAGGGTTCATAGGGCTTGTAGGGATACGGCTTTGAGAATCTCGAAGCAACAGGAGCACCAGCTGGAGCACTTCGAGCTGCACCTGACGGAGGATGTTTGGGTCTTCGGGTTTTTGAGCTTTTGGGGTTCACGCTTTAGGGTTGAGGGTTTTTGGGGGCCGTTTCGCGTCGTTAAAGAATTGAGCTGCAGGCCATGCTGCACGTGAAGTCAGCCTTCAGCACGGCTTTCGACTTGGCCAAGAGTGCGGAGACAGCACAGCTAAGGGTCGGCAAGGTGATGGCTCGATACACGGCCTGCGAGGCCTCCTGGCCAGAGGTGGTTGCTGAGCAAGCAAAGGCCAATGCAACTCAGGCGCTCATGGAGCCTGGCCAGTTCCTGCAGCTACACACGCAGGTCCGGGACGCCTTTGTAATGCTCTCGACGATCTTGTCGAAGGGGCGCATTCTCCGTCGGTCTGTGGAGATGGCAGTTCGTGCCATCAAGCCAAAGGACATAAAGAGGAACTTCACGGCAGGGCAAGGCTGCCGCAAGTACCTCTCTCCGAGCGGCATCGAGCACGTGGGGAAGCTCATTCGGGATGCTGTCGGCAGCATGCTTGTGGCCTTGTCTGAGCAGCTGGTTCAAACAAGAGAGTGGATGAAATGGACACGCCTTCTGTGCAAGAGACAAGGCCCTGCGGGGCTTGATGCCTAGGCTTTCTCCTAAACCCTCCTAAATTTGCTAATAATGAAGGCTTTGAGACTCCCCGAACTTGTGCGCAAGGTGCTGATCTTGGCGAGAAGACTGCTGAGATGATTGCGGATGCGAACAGGAAGATTGTTGCAGACATGGCCGAGGTGCAGACCCGGTGTCCCAGTGTTCCAGTGAGTACAGTAGGCAGAAAGGTCAGCCTGATAGCCTCAAAGCCAAAGAAACAGCCTCTAAACCCCAAACCGAGGGTGTTTACAAGTGTGACGGCTGGCAATATATATATATATATATGTACATATATATATATATATGCATCCATCCATCCATCCTATGCAGGCCGTTCGCATCTTTGAGCTTCCATCCGTGGATGAGTCCCAGGAGAGCAGTTCGCACGACGCCCTAAATCTTGCAGATTGCAGCGCTATGGCCTCTGAAACGCTCAGGTGCGAACTCTTTGTCCCTGTCCCTCTCCCTCTCTCTCTTTGTCTTTTTCTCTTCTTCTATATATATATATATATGTATATACACAATGTGTCATATTCTACAAATACACACACATGTAACATAGAATGTCGAGGGTTTAGGGTTGCTAAAGATTGGCTTGTAGTGTGTGGCCCTGGTGCAGGCACAGGTTTAGATGGAGCTCCGTGGTTGAGATGCAGCTCGTGCCTCTGTGTATGTCATGTATTCCCTGCGGTGCCCAACAGCACGACGTTCCCAGAAATTCCTCATCCCGCCAAGGAACATCCCTGACATCATTTACTTAGATCCCTAAACCCTAAACCCGAAACCCTAAACCCTAAACCCCAAATTTGCATGTTCCTTATTGAAGAGGTGTAGCGTATGTGGGGTACACCGAGCTCTGCAGAGGAGCTGCTCTTGCTGTACCACAAGGTGCTGGGCCGTGCCCTGCCAGAGCTCTGTCCAGTTGCAACAAGCCACCCGACGGATGTAGGGGCATTTTGGATTTAGGGTTTAGGGTAGGATGTAGGGTTTAGGGTTTAGGGTTTAGGGTTTAGGGTTTCAGGGCTAGGAGCCTCGCCAAAACCCAACGAGAGTTTAGGCTTGAAGAGTCATACTGCAGCCGAAGCAATTGCAAAACATATTCCAGTTTTTTAGAACGGGTACAGAATGAATTGCAGTGTGGTCTGTCCTACATATCCATTCTACATATCCATTCTCACTAAATAGGACCCCTTGCCCCGGACTCCAAACCCCCTACGGAGCGCTCAACACCCCAGCTTTGATCTAACCCTAAGCCGGTTGTCCGACCTCAACCCCATTCCAGCCTCAAAGAAGCATGAAGCAGATCGTTCGGCTCCGTCTGTGCACACTAGCCCTAAACCCTCAACCCTAAACCTACAAACCCTCTATAAACCTGCAAGCCCTTTACCCCACTCAGGCTGCGTCTCCGCAATCCTGCAGACAGTCCCGGGGGTGCCAACAGGCTCCCTGGCCGCCTGGGACTCCTTCCAGGCGCCATTGTGCCCGAGTTGGGCATTGGGTTCAGGGCTTGGGGGGTTTAGGGGGTGGTTTGGGGGGTTTAGGCGGGGCGGGGGGTTGTGGGGGGGTTTAGGGAGGGGGATTTAGAGTTCAGAGCAAAGAAGTTTATGCTGATGACGTCACCCTGTGGCGCACATGTATGTGCTGCAAGGGGCCCTAGAAGTCGATGAACCTCTCGGTGTTTCCTGTGGGCCCTAACATAACCCAAAACCCAAAATCGTTTTGGGGTCAACTCCAACTTCAGTGCCCTCAGAGAAGTCTTGGCATTCTGCATGCTCTTGGGGTGCTATCGGCGTGTTCTTGGAATGGTTGGTTTTGAAGTGATCACATTTTGTTGGAGTACGCCGGCACACTGCAGTGCTTAGGGGGTTTTGAGGGGTGAGGGTTGGAGGATTATTTATAAGTGGGATTAAAGGCTGTGCGCATTACGCAGAGGATCGCAGAGGAAAACGCGAGGATGAGACTTTGTTGCAGCCCACCGTCCGTGGCAACACCCAAGTGTCAGTCATGACGCCTGAGCTTGGTCTCGCAACCAAGTGTTGTAAACTATTTGCTCAAGAGCCCCCCCAAAAAATAATCCTTATATTGCCCTGAAAAGGAAGATTGTTTTTTTTCTTTGCGGGGTTCTTAAGCAAATAGTAAAGCGACTTGACCTTCGGCTTCTACAAGTGATGTGTTGTCCGGAAGCTAGGTCTAGTTTCATGAAGGGAATGCCACTTCACTTCTAAAAACGCAACCCCACGTACCAGCGCGGGCCGGGCTCTGAACCTTGTTGCTGAAGGCACGGAGAAGGGTTGGATGACAATGCCCAGTGAATTCGGACGATGCAGTCGCTCGCAGGTGCATGGGGCGAAGTACATCGTGGTTGTGCAGCAGCCAGAGGCCTTGCTCATGAAGGCCGGGCCTTTGCCTTGCGATGTTTCGGGGGCATGCGTGGAAGTGCGGGCCGCTGGCTTGCCGGGGTGGCATGGAGTTCGCATGGGCCTGCGATGCTGCGATTGCGGGCGATTCATACGTTTAGCGTGGGGGGCTGCCGTTGGGGACTGTGTCGGGTTCGCGGCCTTGGGCTTTAGGATAACGAAGCCCTCGCAGAGGCTTTTAACGCGAGTATAGACCCTGCATGAGCCCGCTCAGCAACAGGCGGTGTATTTAGGCTTCTGATGTGCGACATTGCGCGACTGGGTCTTTCTGCACAGGACGTCCGCCCGCACCCCCCATGATTCCCCCCTCTTCCCCTCCCCGTGGTGGGGGGGTGGTTTGGGGTTTAGGGGTGTTTAGGGTTCATAGGGTTTGGGATCATGCGGAATGGTGATCCCATGTGGGAATGGGATGGGCTGGCTGGGCGACGTGTGTCAGCGGGTTTTCGTTTGTGGATCACGGATGAACACAGCAAAGGATGCCTGGACGGGACGTGCTTGGATGTTATGGGCAGCTATACGTAGGTTAAAAGTATGGCAATTGTAGTTGGAACCTTATTTGGGGACGTATAACCCTACTTTTTACTGTCCATGAACCTCCAAATGTGTGGCAGTTTGGAGTTTACGGCTTCGCAAGGAGGGTTGTGTGGCACGGAGGGAGTTCCGGGCCGGCTGCCGTGTTAAGATGCATCACGACGGTGTAGGGCTACTGCAAAATAGATCTTAAATCCTGCATGAGCGGTGCCACGAGAAAGCCTGAAGACCTTGCAGGAAGGGCTGCACTCTGGCTGGGAGATGCTTGTCCGAATTTGCCAAGTGCCTTCCATGATTGGGAGGTGCTTGCGTGTGTGATACTCACAGGGGCAGAGGACTTGCGGAAGTGTTTCTTTGAAGCCACCTGAGCAGCAAGGATCGATGTGCGAAAGCCCATCCCTGCATCCTTGGTCGGAGTGGACTCCCAGCTGCCCAGCCGCGTCTTCACCTGCAAGCTGGATTCTTCCAGCCAGGGCTACAAGGCCATTCGGCCCAGCGATGCGGCAGCGAGCCAGCTTCCGGATGTGGCCGTCTGCTTCTGTGCAGCGTCCATCAACTCGGAGGGCGTGGCAAGTGCTCAGTGCCACCACCGGGGCAACGTATGTACAAAAGGCTCTGCAGTGACACTAGACCTTTACTCTCCAGGGCGTGTGCCAATTCACCTCCCCGAGCTGCAGCATTGGACTGAAGCCCTCCACAAGCAAGTCGTCGGCAACTCCTGTGGGAACGGCATTGTTGAGGCCTGGGAGGCCTGCGATGATGGAAACTCCATCGGTGCCGACGGCTGTGCTGCCAACTGTCGAAGCACGGATGCAGGTTTCACGTGCGCGACGCCGGGGAAGCCATGTGACACTACTTGTGGTGATGGAATCCTTGCAGGCAAGGAGCAGTGCGATGACGGCAACAAGAACAGTGGGGATGGTTGCTCTGGCAGTTGCAAGGTGGAGACCGTCTGCAGCCGCAAGGTCATACCAGAAACCTTCCGGTTGCCCAGCGGCAGCCGGGGCCGTATGCCGCCCCAGAAGGTGTACTTCAACTTAGGAGGACCCATGAACCACAAGCCGTTCGGGTCGGTGAGGGCAGCCGTTCCAGCACTTGCTGGTTTGGCATCCTGCGCCAGCCTGGAATGCCCCAAGGATTGCACCCGCCGCACGTGGAAGCCAGGCCATTCACCTGCTTTGCTTAGCTTTAGTAATCTTACTTTAGCTGGTTCCGCGCAAACTTCAATGACTTGTAACGGGTTTTCAAGAACAATTAAGGAAGGAGGCCATATCATGTCTGGGCCCAACCTGCGAAGATTCAGATCGGGATCGCTGCTGCGACTGCGGCGAGGACGGCCCCGCGGACACCGATGTCACTAAAGCCGTCTCCATCATGCCGTGCTTTGCGTGGCGAGTTGGTGACTCGGGAAAGACACCCACAGCCCAAGAGTTCGCAAGCAGCTGTGGTGGTGTTCGCGGGTACATCCTGACAGTGACGCGGAATGGGACGTTAAAGGTGAGACATGAAGCATCCCGGCAACTTTCATGCAGTGTTTTGAGAGACTGACTGTTGTAACTCCTGGACCACACCTTGCTCAAGGCTTATACATACACAAATGAAAAAATGTGGCGTGCAACCTTTCGGTGATCACAGGTCGTTCTTGCGCAGGCCACGTCGCTTGCTGGTGCTTTAGCGCTGCAGGGCGACCACAAGACTTCCCAGCTTTCGCAGCAGCTTTCGAGCCTCAAGTTCATCGCCCGTCGCGTGCAGTCCGGGGTGACGGGCTTGTTTGGGAAATGTCTTAAACATGCTGGCTTCTTGTAGTTCTAAAGGCGCCGCGAGAACATTCTGCACGTTCAGACTCTAAGGTGAAGTTCGGTTTCTACTGTGCTGGTTCCGACGATGAGTGCAAGCTGTGGCAAGTTCTCCTGGAGGCAGACAGCGAGACCGACCTTACTGCCTCTTTCCTCGCCAGCAGCAACGGGGGCAATGAGGCCCCTGCTACGGAAGTCGGAGATACCTTCGCTGTCTACAAGGTGGGCTCCCCAAAGGCCTTTACAAACTAACTTTACAACCCCCACGATGAAGCTTTGGAGATACTGACAAACCCGCCCACCCGGAAGTCCTCCAAGGCTCGAAGTCAAGAGGACGCGTCTTTTATCCGCTAACCGCGGGCTTGGGGTTCATTTGTCAGAAGTGTGATCTCAGGTGCCCGACCATTCCAAGATGCTCAACTGCGGCTCCGGCCAGGAGCCCACCTGCGGGGATGACAAGGTGGAGTTTTAGGGTTCAGTGTGCTCGGGAAGCTTTTACAACGCTCGGGGCTTAAGGTGTAAAATGGGGTACGGAATTTGCTCCTCGACATACTAGGTAAGTCCTTGGGATTTGTTGTCCCCTATTGGGTTCAAGCGGGTCATGTAGGGGGAACATTTTTCCGAGAGAGGGTATAGTCTCTTTAGGTGTGAGGGGGCTATAGGATGCCTACAACTTTATCTTCGCACCCAAAACCCTGAACCTTACGGCTTCGAAGCCTTGCTCCAAGTGGATCAGGGCAAGGCGGCTACTCCAGTTCCCAGACTGCTCTGGGCGGTCTTGAGTGCTAAGCCGACGACCGAATTTTGCAGCAGCTTAACCCTTGAACCCTAAAAATTGGGGAGTTTGTAGGATCTGCAGTATCATGACTGATGGGAAACGACATGCCGAAGCTTCGAAACGTTTGTTTGCTTGTGAAGCTTGGCTTTGCAGGCGAAAGCACTTCACCCAGGCCCATGAGCTGTTAGCCCTGCAGCCCGAATCAGCCCGGATCATCTTCCTAAATCTCCTAAACCCTCAGCCCTAAAGCCTAACACCCCAAACCCTAAACCCTAACCCTAAACCCTAAACCCTAAATTCCCTAAACTCATTGCAGGTGGCGGGCTTGGAGGAGTGTGATCTGGACTCGCCAGGCTTCGGGGAGCGATCAAAGACCGAGGGCTTGTCGCGCCATTCGGGCTTATGGCTCTGCGTGGTTCTGGGTATAGCGGGTATTGCAAGTGTTCCCAAGCAGCTAAGGGGGCGCCGTTACCTAGGATGTCGCGGGAAGTGCTCAGACATCGTCCCCAAGCCGTGATGCTAATTAACGAACGGGAGCCCAAAGCCCATCCGGTTGACCACGCAATGCACGCTAGCTCCCGAGCCAAGCCCTTTTGGCAACAACAATGCGGCAGCGGCGAACCCTTTTCTGGGATGTTCGTTCCAGCAGCCTTGTACATTGTCTAGGTTCTTGCTGGAGGATTACTACTGCGCACAAGGTCTCAAAATGTTCTACAACCAAAACGTGTCTGATTGCTTAGAGGCATTGTGAGAGCACACATTGTTTTCCTGACACGCTATGGCTGTTAACAGTTAACGGTTGACAGCTCATGCCCGCACAAAATGACACATTGCAGGCGCCGTGCCAAATTCATGAGCCAAAGCGGCCTTTGTGGTTCTTTACTGTAACTTTAGATCCTTAGCCTTTTTGGGTTTCTTGGGTTTCTTAATATGGCAGCTAAAAATTTAATTTATAGCTACCCTCCTGAGCGCAGCCAAGCGGCATTCTGCGCACGCTTGCACAAGCACGTGCGGCCATGTCAAGTCATGGGGCCAACGTCTTTCAGGACTCTTCCCTTCCCAGCCTGAATGGCAAATCGAGCAAGTCCTAAACACACGTTTACTGCTGTAAGCCAGAGCAACCAGACAGAGTCCCATCTGACGGCCCGCTGTTTTCCAAGCTACAACAACCCTAAACATCCCAAGACCATGTTGAAATCGTTGCTTAGTCTTTGCACTGGGGGTGTGCTACTACATTCCACGATCGCTCTTGTAATGAAATGTCTGAAAGCAGTGTTGCACGGGACCCCGTGCGAGCAACACGCAAGCACCTTAACCCTTAATCCTAAACCTCACATGGGTGGTTGTCAAAATCATGATCCCTTTTGGGGTACCCTAAACATTAGGTGCCGCATTATACTAGCGATCCAAAAAGGGACCGCCAACTTGCAGGCTGCAACTCCAGCTGCCAAGTGCTCCCAGGCTGGTCCCGCGGTCACTATTGGGATTTATGGGTTTCGTGCTTACTGAAATGCCCAGTAGAACCCCTGTTCACGTCTTCTTTGAAGGTTTGGATCCCTTTTCAGCCCCTTTTAAACCAAAGGGCGCGGCCGGCAAGTAAGCATGGTGTGTGTGTGTAGAAAGAAATGTCTGCAGCGTGCACGGCCTGCATCACGCAATGTATCGCAGCTCGTCAGCGTTATTGCTGTTCTGGCACCGCGCTTGCAAACCTGGAAATGGCCATGCAGAAGATATAACCCGCATAATGACATGCGTAATCACGAAGCTGCTTACCAGAAGCCAAGCTGCGAAGCTTTAGGGTTGGATTCAGTGTCTCTGCTCCGCACCCGGCCCTTCTACTGAGCGCCAGGCTTGAGACACCAAAGGGGCCGATGACATGGAGACTTTAGTGACCTAAGTTCCCACGTTATCTTCACACAATACAAGTAAAACACAACTCGCAATCCTTGAGCGCGAAGTGAAGGAGACCACTCAGAATGTCCCCAAAATTTGTTTGCTACTACCCCTTGGACCCCCAAACCACCTAAACCCTAAACCCTAAACCCTAAACCCTAAACCTTAAACCCTAAACCCTAAACCCTAAACCCTAAACCCTAAACCCTAAACCCTAAACCCTAAACCACCCTGAACCCTAAACCCTAAAATCCTGGAAGGCTGGTCCTGTGGCCTTCAGAGTTGTGAGCCGGTCTGCGGCGACGGCTTGGCGCAGGGCGACGAGTTTTGCGATGACGGTGGCCTGGTGCATTGGTTGTGGGCTTAGGGTTTAGGGTTTAGGGTTCTGGGTTTAGGGTTTAGGGTTTAGGGTTTAGGGCTCAGGGTTTAGGGCTCAGGGTTTAGGGTTCAGGGTTTGGTGGTCTTGGTAAGGGCGCGTCTACCGAATTGAGGGTATAACACATGGGCACCCTGATCATGGAAGCTCCCCGGCTTGCACAGTCCGGAAAAGGGTCTGCTTTTTGGTTGTTTTAGTTTCTCCGGGGCTTAGGGTGAAAATGCAATCACGCTTTTCCTCCACATGTGAAGCTTACTGCGAACAATGCCACCTTTGACGAAAGCGATCACAGTCGCCATTCATCCCTTGGCTCAGGCACAGATCGTGAGTTTGGCGGTTGCAGCAATGACTGCCGCATCAGAACGTCGACGAGCTGCTCGGCGGACATTGAACTGATTGACCCACCCTAAACCCTAAACCCTATAAACCCTACAAGCCCTGCAACAAGCTCTATAGGCTCTCCAAGCCCTATAGACTCTACTAGCCCCCCAGGAGCGTCTGAATGGTCTCGAAAGCCCGCAAGACTTTTGCTAAGGCTTCGTTGCCAGCATGACGAGCTGTGCTGGCCAGGAACCCTCGAGGATGAAGCGTTTCCAGATCTCTGAGTGGGAGGTTCATTCTTCTCTAGTTTTTTGGTATAGGGTTGAGATTTCCTAATAAAACTACCCAATGTTGAAACTGACGCACCTTTTGATGCCGAGATCCGCTGGCCATCTCAGGTGTCCCCATCGACGGCGTTGCTGACCTCAGCTTGTGCAGGAGGGTGACCTGAGGGTCTAAGGAAAGCAAGTTTAGGCGAGTCCTCTACATCATGGTCCATTTAGAGAGATCCCATCATCATGCGGAGTCTTATCTACGAGGCACGGGCCCATAACTTGGAGAACTCCCCAAACGCAAACGCACATTCAGACGTAGGCGAGTTAGGGATCTAGGAGCAGCGTTTAGCTGGCCGAGACAAGATACAGCTCTGCTACGGCAGCGAGTTTGAGCTGTAGCAGTGAGATAATCGGGTTTTGGGTTTAGAGGTTGATGAAGTTCTTGAGGGTTCAAATACGGGGAAAGTTTCCGGATAAGTTTCGAGGAGCTACTTTTTCACAATTAGAAGAATTTCAAACGCCATCCTGAACAGAATCGGATTCTGAGGCCGTTTGCAACTCCTATAAGTGGCACCGATTCCTAAACTAAGCCCTGGGCCCTTACTCTGCCCGACTGCAGGAAGGCATGCATGGAGAACGAAGCGTGCTCCGCCAGCCGCCCGTCTGCATGAGTTTTGCTGTTCCGTGCTCGTGGGATTTCCATGTGGGGGATTCTGGAGGCTGTCCGGATCTTGAAAGGCCGAAGTTGAGGGTATGCCGCAGGCTTAAAGACGCTGTACTTGTACTGGCCAAGGTGAATACTACAAAGCCGGTTGGGCTGGAAAGCACTGCTACCACTTCCTCGGCCCCATTGCAAACGACCTGGGTTCTGGGCCAAAGTGGCGAGATGCGGAGTGCTTTGTCAAAGCCAAGCACGCCCTGTACACCGAAGGTATCTCGGGCGGGGGTGCGATCGCATAAGCGTCGTAGCTTTCGCTTTTTTCACAAGTACACACTGAAGTGGGGGTTCAGGTAACGGCCTGCCTTAACTCAGTACTGTAGACCTCAAAATCCAAATGCACGCACAGCATAGTTCCCCCAACTTTATGCGCATTTCGTTTCAACAGGGCTCGATGGTAGCTACTTTAGTTGTCAGGAAGGTCGCTTGCTTTCCAGGATAGCTCGAACAGGTACTCTCCAGGATTCTACTAGGACGCATTTGCCCCCAAGAAGGATTCTGTAGAGAAACCTCCAAGCGCTTGAGTGCACGTGAGTCCCAGTCAAAGCACGTCGGGCAACCTGACCTGTGCCGCAGAGCCAGATACAGGATCGGTGATGTGTCTTGCGTCATTTGAGGCTCCAAATTCCAAGAGTTAAAGAAAACGAAGGCGGGGTAGAGTCCGGTAGAGCAACCAAGTTAGACAGGAAGGCATTGTCGGGGAGGACCAAGGCACCTGTCCTGGGATGGCCCCAACACAGGGAGTCGGTTAGGTTGAGGGTTACGGGATCCCCACCAGGCGTTCACAGCATCATCGATCGCGACGGTCTCGCGGATTTCTGCGACTCTCGCAAGCTGAAGCTGGAGCCAGTGTCAGTATCACGCGACACGGAGGTGCACTTGGGGGCGCTTCTGGGTATTGACGGTCCAAGTCCAAGGTCGGGAATCTTGGGGCAAAGCCCACTGGGAGATCCTGGGCCCTACCTTGACGTTGTAAAGATGCCGTGGGTGGGCTTTGGATCGGCCAGGTCACCATTCTCCAGAAGTTCGTCAGAGACGCAGGCACCTCTGCGTCAAGGGCATTGCGCAAGTTTGTCCTGCGAGTCCCTGGCATTTAGGGGATCTTCTCCGTTCCACAAGACCTGGACCCCAGATGCTTCAGCAGAAACGTATACTGTGCCTCACTTGGCCCGAGTGGTGAGCGACTTCTTTCTGAGTTCTCAACACACGCCTCCGCCCTCGATGCGAAACCCTGCACGGCAACCCTAAATCGCAAATCCGAAACCCTAAGCCCGAAATGAAGATGGTTCAGGGAGGCCCCAGCAAGACACGGGAACATGCTGCAAACCCTATCAACCCTATCAACCCTATCAACCCTATCAACCCTTTAAGCCCAATAAGCCTATCTCTCCCAAGCAGAGCAGATGCCATGGCCGCCCCCCCACCCAACATCTCCACCTGGCCAAACGCCTTAAACCCTCTGAAACCCATTGAAACCCTTCAATCCCCAAAAAGCCCCAAAAGGATAAGCCCTAAGCCCTAGGAGGCCCAAACCTCTCCAAACCAAAGGCATCCTCACCAGTGACGCCAGCGCGGTGCCTCTGGCCTCCCCCCAGCGGCCGGGGAGGTTCTTTGACCTGGCCCCTGGGCATGGGTCTTCGACGGATATCGGGGAATGGGCATATGTGGATTGCTTAGGGTTTTCGTATAGCTAGCAGAGAGAAAAAGGGGGTTGATCCATAGAAAACAAATACATAGAATGAAAAATATCACCATACATACAGACATACATGCATACATACATAGATGCATACATACATACAGACAGACAGACATACATACATACAGACACACACACACATATATATATATATAGATGTAGAATGCACACCCCGCTTTGCACTTAAGGTGGACCAGATTGCACCAAAGCCTTGCGGTTCAAGGTTTAGGTTGAGGCACATGGTTAAATGGTTTAACAATTTGAACCAATCGTTTCTGCCAATGTGGAGGGGGGATCCCACGGCTCCAAGGGAGCACCACCAAACCACTAAACCATGAAAGCCATCAAGCCAGTCGCTGCTGCCCATAGGAAGGGAGGAGTAACGCAGTATACCATTAAGCAACTAAGCCAATCGAATTGGCCAGGCCAACTAACACAAAACATAACACAATTTTGCAAACTCTGCCAGTAGATTTGGGACCAGTTTGTGCCGTCTCAGCGGGCAATGTGTGCACTTGCGCCGCATGGCAGGGCCAGGCCCTTATCTCAACAAGATTGCCGGGCCAACTTTTTTGAAGGTGACCTCGCAATAAGAATTGGCCTGGCCAGTTGTTGCTGAATGAGAAGTTTTGAAAAACTTGTCAGGCAAAGGCAAAAACGCAAAAACATGACACGGTTTTTAACAAAGTCAGGGCAGAACGGTGAGAAGCCCAACTTGTATGCGAGGTAAACTTCACAAAAAGTTGGCCAGACCAACAAAGACCGAAAAAATAACCGATGCTGGGGCCAGGGCGAAGTCTCAGAAAAAGTCTGCCGGAGGAAGTGGCCTTGAAACAAAGGTTGGCCAGGCCAACAACAGGCACAGAAATGGAAATGTATTTCACCCGAGAAAAAATCTCAAACAGTTGGCCAGGCGAACTCTTTGCGAAGGTGACCTCGCAGCTCCGGGTCACGCTGCACGACGGCGCCAACCAAGAGCCGCTCAATGCCCGCGATCTTGTATGTCAGCAGCCCAGGAAAGGTGCCGACGACGATGAGAACATGAAGCCCAAGATCTTCGGACCCTTCTGGAACCAACCTAATCTCACCCATCTGCAAAATAACCTCGCAGCCGGGGCGGGATACCATGGGGGTGAGAGGGGGCGAGGGGGGGCGGACCGTCGTGCTCTGATCCTATGTACATCTCTCTCTCCGCTCTCTGAAAGCATTGGTGAGATGACAAGTTTTAAATCCCCCCAGGTTTAGAAATGTATTGGGGGGGGGGACGGGGGGGCAGCAATACATTAATTGCTGGTGTAGGGAAGACAGGAGCTGGAAATGTATTGGGGGGCCCCTGCTTACGAAGCTCAGGCATCGTAAGCAATATCGAGAGGGCTGTTGTCTATGAGTTGCAGTACCCGATTTTCTAGTGATGCACAACCCCACTTCCTGGCTATTCGGCGGCTGGCTCGATTTGAGGGAGTCTGAAAAAGCGAGCTTAGACCTGGCTGAGTGTTTTGAGCTTAAAAGCGAAAATCAAGCAGCGTCCACCCCTCACCTCCCCAATCCCTCAAGATCCAGGTTTGTCGGATGTCCTGGGGGTGGGTGGGTTCAAGTTTATTTTTTGGGTTTAGGGGCTCAGGGCGCGCGCACACATAGAAAGCCCCAAACATAAAGTAAGGCGAGCAGCGACATTTAGTCCTTTTTGCTGCGCGACGATGCATAAGCAAAGCGCTGAATGTATGGGATCTGGGGGGGGGGGTCCAATACATTCAGGCCTATGTGCTTTGAGACTGTACTCGCCAAGAGCCAGCAATCATGGCATGGTATGTCCGGTATAATGATGGTCACCTGACCACAGGATGCAGAAACGTACCGGACCCGGGGGGGCGGTCCAATACATTCCTTGCCAGGTCTTAGCCGGCAGAAAAGTTTTAACATATACACGGAGGAAATACAAACCAATCCAACACATTGCGGACCTTCCCTGCCGCAGTGCCAGTGCAGAACGCAGCCGCTCCGCCCTCCCCCTTAGAGAAAAATCCTCACAAATTGGGGGCCTGCCACACCTTTTAAAATGTCCCGCCACACCTCTAAAGCATGTGGCGCCACACCTTTCGAAAATACACAAGTGAGGTCGACACATCTTGCAATTGGGCCCGCCACACCTTTAAGCAAAACCGCCTCCGCCACCAATCGAGAGGCCGATGCCAGGACGGATGTGACGGACGCGCTTTCCACGGAGGCGCTTGGTTTTGATCCTCAATAGGCCTTTTTAATGGTCTTGTAAAGTCCAAGTCGTGTTCAGGCCATTCGGCCAGTCGAAACGGAACGTTTCGCAAGGCCTCCATGCGAAGGGGGAGAGATGGCATGCATGGTGTTCGCGAGATGACATTGGGTGCCCCACTAAACCCCAAACCATTCAAAACAAAAGGATAGTGCACACTTGCTTGTCAAGCAGTTCGTACGCAACCCTATACCAGGATGAGCTTTGGTTGCAGCCTGTGCTTTGTGCCAGGACGGGCAGGGCGATGTCGTTGGCATTGCCATGTCCGGTCTGCTCAAGCGCTGGTCGCCAGATCGACGGCCCACAGGCGTTCCTTGAGTTTGTGCATGCGGCTGACAAACTGTGCTGAGAGCCGACTGTTGCCCTGCCAGGAGTGGTTTGCGAGAAGCGGGACACGCTGCTGAAGGCGTGGAATCCACTCAAGATTGCTCGAGCTTTCTCAAGCCCTGCCCGTGAGGACTACCAGCCAAGAATCACGAGGTTTGCCAGAAGGGGCCGTCTTGTCTTCCAGCCTGCCACCCTGCGCAGCATCCAGGACATGTTGAAGGGTGAATTCACATGGGAGGCCTGGATGAACCTGGAGTATGCCGGCTCCTATATGGGGTGGAGAACACTCCTCACTGCAGCCAACGTGCAGCTCATCACTATTCCGTGGGGCTATTCTTCGACGAAGAGTTGTCGGCTGAGCTTCAGAATCTTGAAAGGGATCAAGGGCGAACCACACCGGTACGATCGCTACAATTCTGCCTGGGCCGGTGCGGGTATCGACGTGACTCGCCGGGATGACGCGCAGCTGATGCTTGGCAGACAGTGGTGCCCTTTTGGCTTGTTTGGGTGGAGGGTTCCTCTATCATCCTAAGAAAACCCTAAATAGGGTACCCATATTGCAATGTGCAATATGCATCGCTGGGCCTCCAAGGATAGGAAACGGCTGGTTCCACCTCGCCCTCGTCCACTCCAAGAGTGAGAACAAGGTGGCGGTCTATGCAGGAGGCCGAGAGGCACTCACCCTGCATCCCCGTGACCCAGACTGGGGCACGAAGTTGGAGGAGTGGGGGTAACTGCTCTTGACCAACAAAAGGCCCCAACCACTACACTCACTTCAATGCCCCAGCTCCCCGAGACACATCGCGTATCATCGCGTGGCGGCAAACTCGGATCTACTAGGGCCCAGAAGGCAACACCTGGAAGCTCGCGCATAGTGCCCTGAAGCCCCGAGGTCCAAAACCCAGAAGCTCATGCCCGGCCGTCTAGAGAATATTGTCCAATGCCACATGCAGGAGTTCGGGAACATCGAGTTCGGTGCTGATGCCCCTTAGACTCACAACAATGACCCAGTAAATGGGAGCCCTGTGTATCCTCACGGTTTCGGGTTTAGGGTCATTGCACGCATGGTCAAGTTCCTACACTGGACTCCCTTTTATTCACTCGTTCTCTCATATAGTAAAAGAGCACGTGTGTATTTCCGCCCCCGACAATTCGTGTGTGAGTCCACGTGCTTATTGCTGAAATTATTCGCGAACACATGAACGAAGTGAAGTGGAGGTCATGACGGCCTGACGGTCAAGGGAGCGCCCCCTCCAAGGATAGGTCCCAAGTCGTGTTCTGGGGGCGTGCGCTGAGCGCCAAAGAGATCCAGGCGCATTCGGGAAATGCAGACCCAAATTCCCCCCCCCCTCCCCCCCTGCCCCCCTCCCCTACTGCCCCCTCTTTTTCAGCCCAAGACAGGAACTAGACCGCACAGCTGTTGACAATGCAGGGCTTAGTTTTTCTGGCATCTTGCAGAAACATGCACATGTCATGTGGATCGCGCCTTTCATGGTGCTTCTTCCTACACGCCATTGTACAAGAGGGTTTATATAGGGTTTAGGTTGCCAGGCCCCAATTCAGGGGACCCCATCCTCGGATCCTCAAGAACTCATGGAGAAATTCTGAAATTTCGTCACACCGGCTAACAACCTTCAACGTGCTTCCCCCTTAAACCCTTAAAGGCGCGCATAAGTGGAAAGTGCGCGGTCGGAAAGAATCGCCTGGCCAGCTATACTCTGGACGGAACGGATGAGGAGCTCAATGGGCCTCTCGGAGATTTGAAGACGTAGAGTGCTAAACCCTAAACCCTAAACCCTAAACCCTAAACCCTAAACCCTAAACCCGAAACCCGAAACCCGAAACCCGAAACCCGAAACCCGAAACCCTAAACGCCTTAGGTTGTGGTTGGGGTTTCAGGTCCAAGGCGATCAAGGGGACCTGGGGTGTGCCAAGGCTTGCGGCACCACTCGGAGCCCCCTCTTCGTGGGTGAAGTTCGACACGCCGCGGTGCTCGTGGGAGGAGGGGGGGAACATGGGGAACTGAGTCCTGGACTTTTTCCCTACATGGTCGTAAACTCTAAGTCTCTAAGAAAAGTGGAAGAGCGGAAGACACTGCAGCCGAGGGGACAAAACGTGTTCTTGTGGTGTTGTGACCCGTTCTCAATGCCCAGCTTTGCCTTTCCGGCCGCTCACTTGAGACACATCCTTCGAACCTTTCGTGCACCCCATACACTGCCATATGGATAAACCCATCAATGCCATGATACCGGTGATAAGGACCACAAGGCATGCCGAATTGGGGGGTTGCTCGTCATCTAGTCATGGTCTCATTTGGGGATCACTATCTTACTTCACTCCTTGCAGTTTAGGGTGCCACACAGAGCCCATAATTTAGAACAACCCCCACTGAATAGAAGCCTTACAGGAGTGGTCAACCCCAAAAGGGCGTTTCGAGTCTAGGCTATGTGACAGCCCAGGTGCTGAGTAGGGACTTTGCGTACCTGTACTTTAAAGCAACGAAGAAAACTAGAACCGGGGGTTTAGGGCTTAGGGTTGTTCACCTTTCCCCACAGATTGCTCAGCGAGCGAGTGGCCTGCAGGACTGGACAGTCAAGGAGCCCAGTACAGCTGGGGTGCCAATCACCACCACCACGACCACGTTGGGTTCCGAGCCAGGGCAGCACGTTGTTGGGTTGGGGTTCTACGCAGGCAAAGCCCTTTTTGTGAAAGCCAACTCGAATACGTGTGGCATGTCGGCTGTTCGAAGTCATGACCCACACTTAAATCCAGTAAAGTGATGTTGCTGCTCATATGAATCGTAGTAGGGAGACCCCAGCTAAGCTTGGAACAATGCCCAAAAGCAATCCGCGTTGGTGGAGGTATA
Source organism: Symbiodinium natans (assembly GCA_905221605.1). Lineage (NCBI taxonomy): Eukaryota > Dinophyceae > Suessiales > Symbiodiniaceae > Symbiodinium > Symbiodinium natans. The sequence goes on from CAJNDS010002424.1 coordinate 761,462, forward strand.
GAGGCCAAAATGTCATGATGTCCCTGTTTGTATCATGGCTTTAAAGAGGCGTAAAGAACAGTCAGAGCATCCAACAGAAGTCGGAAAGCCTTAGCCTTAAACCCTAGACCCTGAAACCAACTCTCATTACCCGAACCCCAAACCCCAAAACCTCAAAACCTCAAAACCCCAAACCCCAAACCCCAAACCCCAAACCCCAAACCCCAAACCCCAAACCCCAAACCCCAAACCCCAAACCCTGAACTCAGCCGAGGTCAACCGTGTGCGCTTTTGGGAAGGAATTGGCCCACTTATGCTCGAGGCCCAGAAGGCACCATTCTTCAAGGAGCTCTGGGGTTCCTGGACGTCAAGGTGCAGGGTTTCGGGTTTCGGGTTTCGGGTGTTAGGGGTTTAGGGGTTTAGGGGTTTAGGGGTGAAGGGGTTTAGGGGTTTAGGGGTTTAGGGGTTTAGGGGTTTAGGGTTTAGGTTTAGGGTTGCTTTGGTGAGGTGGCCGGCCGGGTTTAGGGTTGAGGGCGTGTATCTAGCTTGGAGAGATGGCCTGCTGCAAGGAGCTTCTGAACAGCGACATGACCATCGAGTTCCACATGGAGATTCCACAACAGGGAGCTGCGATTTCCTATAGTACCGGTGCTTGCTTCGTCTTTTCGGGTTTAGGGTTTAGGGTTGAGGGTCACGGCATGTGTTTTTCTACCTTGTGCTTCTATCCTCGTGGCTTTCTTTAACATTGCTCCTCTAATTTTGACCTTGCTTCCGTGTGTGGTTTCTAACCTCGTCCAGGTTTTGGTCAGCTTATCTGGGACTTGGTCTGTCGATTGCACATACTTGAGACGTAAATGTTTCCCATAGAAAAGGCAGCAAAGTTACTTTGGAGATGGAGACTGAGACGAATCCTCGAAACATTTCTCGAATCCCCGTGGGGCAAATGGTGGTGAGAGCGCAGAGGAAAGCCTGTAACTCCAATTTGCCGATTCAGCCATGCCCGCACATTTCACAAACAGATTCCATCTAACATCTCAGAGAGTTTGGATACACTTCTCGGTCCAGACGCACTCCACAAGAGAAACCCCGCAGAAAAGTCCGAAATCCTCGGACCAGGATTGCAGCACTGGCCCAACATCTTCCGAACAGAGAACGGGGCACTTATGCTGTGGATGGGCACGCGAGGCACCCGTGACTGGATCCTCGCCCTTCGGGCCAAGAGGAATGGCGGGACGGACACATCAACAACCACGAGCAAGCACATCGTGGCATATGGCTGGCATCATCTCGCCTTCGTCTACAAAAAGAGTGAGAGGAGGCTCTACTTCTACATGGATGCCCGCCGGACCATGTCCGTAATGACAAGTGACACCTTGTTCCCGTCGGTGGATTCGTTCGGCAAGATCATCCTCGGACCCCGAGAAACGGAACTGAGCAGGTACAACTTCCGTGCCTCGGAGCTGACCTTCTGGAACTGGGCCATGTGCCTCGGGTTCAAGAGATGCTAGGAGCTTGGGTTGATGTTGCTAGAGGTTGCTTCTTTGAGCGCACAGGGGGATTCCAATTTAAAGACATCTTGCCCTTCCAAGAACCAAGGACCGGCTGGGACCTCAGCAAGCGACTGAGCGCCGGCTGCTTCCACGGTTCCAAAGGCTTTAAGGCGGTGTACCCACTGGATGGCAACTTCGAAGAGAAAGTCTCTGGCGACGCACCCCTCGAGTGGCTTAGCGGGCTTAGCAGGCTTAGCAGGCTTAGCTCGGTTCAGAGCGGTCGAGTGAACTTGCCAGGCTCCTCCTCCTAGAGGGTTTAGTTTTCGGTTGAGTAAGTTTGTAGCGGTTCCAAGTACGCAGGGTCGTCGACTCTTGTTTGTGTATCGGCTCAATGGTTACGGGTTTGACGAAAAGGTGAAGACGGTTGCCCGAAGCTTTAAGAGGTCCGTGGGGAGCCTTTAAAAGTCCCAAAAAGGTCCGTCAGGCATCGCAAAGGGTCGCTAGGGCAATGGGGCAGTCTAGGGTTGATCGAGGACCCCTCTCCCTCAAAGAGAAAGCACTAACCTTGAGGCTGCGGAGGCCTCGGGAGTCTTGAAGGTGGGATTTGCTGTGATTGGATCCTGGCTGAGGGGGGTCCCACCGGGTTTCAGGGAGCCAGCGCAGATTTCAGACAAAAAGGTTCAAGAAAACCCCAGAAACCCCAAATGTCTCTTCCGCCCTAAGCACGCTCACGGCACCTGGTCGTTGAGATCGCTCGGCGCGGGTTCCAGGTCCTCCATGGAAAAAGCTGCCGGGGTACCCCCCCCCCCTCCCCCCCTATAAGGCTTGAAATTCTATGACGATAATAAGAAGCCCAAAGCATCTAGAACCCTAGAGCCCCGCCCTCACCCTAAACCCTGCACCCTAAATGCTATAAACTCAAAAACTTTAAAACCCTAAACCCCAAAGCCTAAAGCCCAAATCCCAAAAACCAAGGATACCAAGCTCTGGTTCAAGCTCCAAATGGACCAACTACGCAACGCCAAGGAAGACTTGCGGCCACGCAGCCTGGCAGACTTCGTAGGGATCTCATTCAGAGGTGCTGGGTTCGGGGATTAGTGGTTTAGGGTCTGTGATCCTTCCAGGACAAATCGAAGGACCCTAAGCCCTAAAGTCTGCAGCCTAAACCCTATATTTCTTTGGTCCGAGATGAGGAACAAAGGGCTTAGGCTGTAGGGTAACTCACTGGGTAGGCACTCGAGGTTTAAGACCCTTGTTGGTCTCTCTTCAGGGTTGAGGGTAGGGTCTTATTGTTTCAGGTTTTCTCTTTGGACGCTTGTTTAGAGGATTGTTCGAGGCCAGCCCAGGAAGAGTTTCTTGAAATTTGCGGGCCTGCCTACCCATTTGGGTCTCATAGCCCCCAACTAAGCAGCCCCAAACCGAAATCCCTAAACCCAAAACCCTGCTTACGTTCCTGGAAATTCCAAAAAAAGCCCCTTTTAGGGTTCGATGTTCAGGGTTTCCATAAGCCGTATACGGATCCTCAACCTAATTTCAAGGTTTCTTTCATTCTCGAGTGTCGGAGCCTCTGAATTCCGGGAGAGAACTGCAAAGCAGGAGGCTCGATTCAGCGTTGGGGCGGGGGCCGTTTAGACGTGCAAGTCTAGTAGGTCCCCTGAAAAGGCTCCCCAAAAGGGAACACTAAACCCCAACCCCAAGTGCACGCAGGAGTCTTGAATGTGGTGGCTGCTGTTCTCAGAGGCAGGCGCTTTCCTCGCGGTATGGTAACAATAATGAGAACCTCTTGTCGGGTACTTACTACCCTACTTCGGACTATCCATGGACCTTGAAGTAGAACCTCCACACAGGGTTTTGGCTGAGGGATCCTGTTATCCTTTTTTTGAGGGCTAGTGGGACCATGCGGATCCAGGGGCGGATTGCAGGGCTACGATAGGGGTTAGGGTCTGTGACCATAGGTCTTCAGGATCTAGGTTCAGTGAGCTCCTATCCCACATCGTGAGAGAGGGGCTTGTTTTCTGTTGATGAAGGCAAATTGAATGAGTTTTTTTACAGTTCGAAGCGAGGCCGCAGGAGGAACGGCGCATTTCTAGCGAAGGCATGCCCTCGTCCACTTCTCGGATAGGCAATTAAAGGCTTCCTTGGATTCGAGAGAGGAGTCACCAGGTGTCATCGTCGCCATCCTCCGAAACAGTCCATCGCATATTTCTCGCATCCTCACCGCATGACCCCTGACAGTCTCAGCCAGGACTTCAGCATCAGAACCCCTCCGATTGCAATTGTTTGTTTCAAGGGCAAGCCCAAGGGTATCTTGCGAAACATGGCTGTTCTTTGCATCAAGGTTCCAAGCAAAGTACAAAGCGTTGCGGCTTAGTGCCAGCGATAGTATCATGTTCGCCAAGTAATTGGGAAGGAGTTGAACTTTGGGTGGTTGGAGTGGGATCCTGCACCGAGGCACGCCCCAATTGGCAGAGTTTCTCGAGGGTTTAGGGTGTTCAGGGCCAAATCCTAGGCCCCTGAACCCCACAGTTCTAGCGCCCTAGAGATTTTGGGAGTTTCTGGTCCGCGCAAGGTCGATCCAACTCCGGCTTTTGTTGAAGACAAGCCATGACGAGCCTGTTCAGATTGCAAGACTGCATGTGTGCGAAAGCAGGGGGTATCTTAGGACTGCGGGTCTGGGGGTACGGGTTAAAGGGCAGAGTGAATCCTGCAAGCTGCTGGCTTCCGGGGATGAAGCAGAAGAGCTCTCGTTTAAAGCAGTTGGGGTCTGGGGTTGGAGAGGTAACCAAAGTCGTTGCAAAAGCGTCCGTGAAGCGTCCGTGAAGCCAAGTAGCGACATGACCCGTGGCAGCGCGGAGACAGAGAGAGAGAGAGAGCGCGAGAAGCCCTAAGAAGCAGAAGAAGAAGATAAAAATAAACAGAAGAAGAAGGGGAGGAGACAGGGAGAGATAATCGTGTGAATCGTGTCGCCCGTGGCGTGCGTATTCTAAGCGATAACGTGCCTCGTAGCCGCATTCGGCTCGCGGATTGTACCAGGTTCTGAGTCCTAGGGTTTCAAACTGAACCTTCAAATTTATTCTCCATCCCACTGTAGTTTTTTGGCACCGTATCACAAAGCTCAGAGTGCTCCTGCAAGAGCCACAAAAACCAGCACACGTGGTTGTCAAAAAGAAGCCTCAGGACTTTGAAGTTGCGCAACCCCCTTGCGGCTGGTAATTTCGGAAGCGTGCAAAACCCTTACAGCTGATTCCGTGCATCATGCCAAAGAAAGTCCTGCATCTGTAGCGGCCGTCTTGCCCGTGCGGGCATTTTCAAGCAAAAGCGCACTTGAGCCTTCCACCCCATGGCCCCGACCAACATTCGAGGACAACAGCCTTGATTTGCAGGTTCCTAGTGAGGCTTGACCTGGTGCTCGTGTATGGTGATGCCTGGGGTGGATGACTGCAATGTCAAGTGGCTCAACAGTTTGCCAAGCCCTGGCGATGTGTTGAGATTGCAAGACAGCTACCGCGCATTCCAATGGAGCTATGTCTCGGATTTTGGGTTTAGACCTATTTTGTTTTTGCGTTGTGCAAGGTAAAGTCAACCCCGTAGAAGTTTTGCTGGCTTCGGGAGTGTATGGGAGCTTTCAATCGGGGTCCTAGAACTTCGACCGTGATCTTCTCCACCCGTCAAGGCAAATCATCCTACTGCCAGCTTTGGCACAGTGCTCCAGCAAAAGAGCCAGAAATGTGAGCACAAGTGGCTGTCAAGAAATCTCAAGACTTGCCTGGTAACTTCGGTAACGGGCTGGAGCCTCGGCCCTTGAGCCTTCCACCCCATGGCCCCGCGTGAGCCAGGGTTTCAACCAACGTTCGAGGACAACACCCTTGATATGCAGGTTCCTAGTGAGGCTTGATGCTCGTGTGTGTTGATGCCTGGGGTGGATGGCTGCAATGTCAGTAGGCTCAACAGTTTGCCACGCCCTGGCGATGTGTTGAGATTGCAAGACAGCTACCACGCATTCCAATGGAGCTATGTCAGTTCTTCGGGTTTTTGGGTTTAGAGGCAAAGCATCCTACTGCCAGCTTTGGCACAGTGCTCCAGCAAGAAGAGCCAGAGATGCGAGCACAAGTGGCTGTGAAGAAATCTCAAGACTTTGAGGTTGCGGAACCCCCGCTCGGGCTGGTAACTTCGGTAACATCCTCAGCCCTTGAGCCTTCCACCCCATGGCCCCGCGTGAGCCAGGGTTTCAACCAACGTTCGAGGACAACAGCCTTGACATGCAGGTTCCTAGTGAGGCTTGATGCTCGTGTGTGTTGATGCCTGGGGTGGATGGCTGCAATGTCAGTTGGCTCAACAGTTTGCCACGCCCTGGCGATGTGTTGAGATTGCAAGACAGCTACCCCGCATTCCAATGGAGCTATTTCAGTTCTTCGGGTTTTTGGGTTTAGAGGCAAAGCATCCTACTGCCGGCTTTGGCACTGCTCCAGCAAGAACAGCCAGAGATGCGAGCACAAGTGGCTGTCAAGAAATCTCAAGACTTTGAGGTTGCGGAACCCCCGCTCGGGCTGGTAACTTCGGTAACATCCTCAGCCCTTGAGCCTTCCACCCCATGGCCCCGCGTGAGCCAGGGTTTCAACCAACGTTCGAGGACAACAGCCTTGACATGCAGGTTCCTAGTGAGGCTTGATGCTCGCGTGTGTTGATGCCTGGGGTGGATGGCTGCAATGTCAGTTGGCTCAACAGTTTGCCACGCCCTGGCGATGTGTTGAGATTGCAAGACAGCTACCACGCATTCCAATGGAGCTATGTCAGTTCTTCGGGGTGTTGGGTTTCGAGGCAAAGCATCCTACTGCCAGCTTTGGCACAGTGCTCCAGCAAGAAGAGCCAGAAATGCGAGCACAAGTGGCTGTGAAGAAATCTCAAGACTTTGAGGTTGCGGAACCCCCGCTCGGGCTGGTAGCTTCGGTAACATCCTCAGCCCTTGAGCCTTCCACCCCATGGCCTCGCGTGAGCCAGGGTTTCAACCAATGCTCGTGTGTGTTGATGCCTGGGGTGGATGGCTGCAATGTCACGTGGCTCAACAGTTCGCCAATCCCTGGCGATGTGTTGAGGTTTTGGCTCAGCGGTTGTATGACGTGTGCGCCAGGCTTCCATGATGGATATTTAAAGATTTAAAGGCTGCACTTGGATCAGTTGGGACAATTAGGTCCCAATTTATAGCTCAATCCCGACGGCGTCTCTGATCTGTGACGTTAAAAGTCTGTTTTTGTGGTTCCGAATGTTCCCTTGACTTCGGCTTGCACCTCGAAGTTGGAGTTGACTCGATGGGTTGGGTTTAGGGTTTAGGGTTTAGGGTTTAGGGTTTAGGGTTTAGGGTTTAGGGTTTGGGGTTTGGGGTTTGGGTTTTGGGGTTTGGGGTTTGGCGTTTGGGGCTTGGGGTTTGCGGTTTAGGGTTTGGGGTTTGGGGTGTGGGTGGTTGTTAAACAATCAGTCGTAAAATCGTACTCCCCTCCCTCCAGGGGATTTCTAGTCGGTTTCGCCGAGCTCCTCGCTCCTCTCCTAGGCTTTGGCGCTGCGTGAGTGAAGACTCCCGTTTCTACATGCCACCCCCCCCTGCCTCCAATCCCACATTGAAGTGCTGCACAGCAAGCTGATGACCGAGTGATTGGATGCATGTGGTACTCGTCGCAGAGGCGACTTGAGGTGACCTTCCTGATATCCCAAGGGTTTACGGTCACACCCCCCCCCCACCCCCCCACCTGTATTTCTTGATGAATACTCATCCTGATTACGTGATGGGAGGCCCCCTTCACTGACCCTAAGGATCCCCCCCGCACCTTCGGCGCTGCAGACTTTGCCTCAACGTAGGGACACGGCAACAGAACTTGCACAGTCGCGGCAAGATCATAGAACACGTATTAGCCAACAACACCAAGAGAGCATCCGTGGACATGGCTGCTGACGCATCGTTGCACGTGAGAACCTCGGATTTTGAGCTGCTGATCTTGCTGTTGCTGTATCTGCTCTGCCTCATGTGCCAGCTTCCAAAAGGAGAGGCGCCGCGGAATATGGATGCTGATGCTCAACAAGATTTGTGGGCCCTTTGACGAGGTCATGTAACCGAACATGCCCAGTTGATCGATGTCTTTAGCTCTGGGTGATTGTTTGTATGCTGGTGAGTGCAAGTCGTGCGGTATCATGACGAGGATGTAGCAGGGTTGGCGAGGGTGGTTGATTTTGTGAATGATAGATTTCAGAAAGAGGTAGCTTCACCAGGGTTGCAACCAGATTGCCGTGTTGCCACCTGTTCCGAAGGCGGCTGATCATGATGAACGCACCGAGTTCATCAGAGAAGCATCCAAAGTTGCCTGAGCCCGAGTATGTCATTCAACAGCATGCCAATGGCCGGTCCCTGTTTCGGATGTTGGTCCAGGCCATCTGCTTTCTGCCTTTGCTCCGCACATCCATGATCATTCCCAGCTGCTTGCGATTGCCCTAGTGCCCCTGATGCCTGTCTTGCGCTTCGCTCCCATCTTCGAGCCAGTGACAAACGTACCGTTCAACAAGTCGCAAGACACTGTTGCCTCTGTCTGTTTCTTTTACATTGGGGGTTTCCTATAATAGGGGTACCCCTTTTTGCCCCCACATATAAATAGTAGAATCCCCTTTAAAAAAGGGACCTCTGGGAGGGTACCCCTATACTATCGGAAACCCCCTACGAATCGTGGATTGCGGGTGCCCTGAAAGCCAAGCCGAGGCTGCCATCCCAGGACCGGATCAGATGTGCTTTCGCGGGCAAGCTCTGTCCTTCACTCAGGGTTTAGGGTTTAGGGTTCGGTTTAGGGTTCAGGGTTTAGGGTTCAGGGTTTAGGGTTTAGGGTTTAGGGATGGAATACTTTTTCAGGGCAGTTGCTTGGCCCAGCAGGGCTGACATGGGTTGACCTTGGCCTTCGATTCTTGATCCAACGAGAACTGGAAATAGATGTCGCAAGACAATGCGTGCGTGAGGCTGTGCATAGCAAAGGCGCTGGCAAAAGAAGAGGCCAGCGAGACTAGGCATCAGTGCAGCTGGATTGGCAGAGCTCTTGCAAGAAATGGGCGTTTCCGAAATGTTCCGGTGCCTTAATGGGGTCCTTACTATGAGGGGATCCTACTATCTGGGGGTTTAAATTAGGGTTCCCTTATTTGCGTAAACCCCCACATGTGCTGCTGCACAAGCCAGCCCCGACGCATCCAATGAAGGCCGAGCAGCCGCTTCTTGCATTGGAAGAAAGTCGCGGGCTTGGTGAAACTTTCTGCAAGGGGCCTTGTGGGCATGTTCGAGCTGAGAAGATGACCAAGGCTTTACGCAGATCTTGAAGTCCAGGCCGTGGCCCGATGTGACGTTGACCTCAGCTCACGCACGTCAAGGTGCCGGCATGCGTCTTCCAAGGCTTCCAGCAGCTGCGAGGCTGATGTCCGTCAAGCAGCAGGCTCTGGTCTGCGCTGGATTTGCGACTCGTGCAGTTGCGTGGCTCCCCTTGAGAGCATGTTGCAGGCGGTATGGTCGGCACAGTCGCTGGAAGAAACCATGGGTGGCACCCTGTGCTTTTCTGGCATCTGCTTTTATCAAGGGTCTTTGGCCACCTCTGTTTCAGCGGCTTCTTTCCTGTTTGCTGGTATCTCTGCATACCTACTAGTTACTAGATTTCAAGGACACAAGTCATGCGGAACACGTCAGAGCACATTCAGCATGCATGCAGAACTTGCAGATGGAGGCCCTCGATTCGCAGACACGTGCCATCGCGCGCTGCTGGCAGATCATCGCTGGGTGCCTGGAAGCTCTGGCGAAAAGGAACCCACGAGTTGCTTTCCTTGCTTTTCGCCCTCTTTTCTCGAACCCCTGCATCCCCCCTGTACCCTTGAAGGGATTATATACGGGCCCCTAAATCCCCCATATATATATATACCCTTTAAGGGATTTCTTGAACTCCCAGGTCCAGAGCCCCTGGCGTCTGCGGCAACAATGCGTGCGTCTGCGCAGCTGCTTCATGCAGGGCTGAGGCCGCAAAGAACGGGAATCGTGCGGTGCTTCATATGGTGATGAGTGTGGATTCTCGGGGGCTTCACGTGCTTCAGCCTAACCCCAAACCCTAAACCGCTAAACCCCAAACCCCAAACTCAAAAACTCTCTTTGGGAAGATCTGAGCCCCACGATGCCCCAGTTTTTCGAGGCCCCGGTGCCGTGCTTTGGCCCACTGCCTCGCGCAGCGCGCCGCGACCGCCGCCGGGCTCAGCGCAGGCGCTGCAGCTCCTGTGAAATCTGGGCAGTTCTCTAAATTGGGCTACCCTTTTGGAGTCCTATATACGGTACGGCAAGTTCACAATCAGGAGCCCAAAAAAAGTACCCTAATTCAGAGAACTAAGCAAGGACACATCTTTGATGGTTCACGTGGTCTTTGAATGGAGAACCCTGTCTGCATCTGAGATGCCGATGAAGACACCGCGGAGGACGAGGAGGACTTTCGAATTCTGCGGAGTGCAGACTGCTCCAGGTAATCGAAGTATGATTTGCCTGAGCCGCTTTGCAATGCTTGTGATGCGGCTCTGGCAAACCCAGCAATCTCAGAAATCGAAGCGACGGCAACTGCCAAGGAGGAACGCGAGGCAGCGCGGCGGCTGCTGCGGGAGCTACTGGGCTGCCCGAGGCCTCTGAGGGATTGTCAGACTGAGCTCTTGCAAGTATGAACCCTCTCTCTGTCTCTCTCTCTCTCTCTCTCTCTCTCTCTCTCTCTCTCTCTCTCTCTCTCTCTCTTCTGCTTCGATGTACAGATAGGTAGATAGATACATAGATCGATGGACATATATATATATATTTATATTTACAGATATATATGTGTGTGTGTGTATATGTATGTACACATATGCAAAAAGTGTAGAGACGATCGCCATCACGAAGGCTAGCGTAGCTAGTCTTTCGATGTCTTGCGTTTCTATGTTAGCCGTGGGCCAGGGCAGGGCCAGAACCCTGAGCAAGCCGATTCGAAAACAAACGTTGGCTCTGCCCCTCTGGAAGTGGCCCCCAGGCTTCCAGAAGTGCTCCGAGCTCAGAGATACCAAGCGACGTGGGGTATGCTGAGCACTGCTGAGCTGGGTCCTGAGGCTGTCCTCCTTGGTCGACTTCTCCGTCGGAGCTGTGCAGGAGCATGCGGAGGTGAACGAGGCTTCCCACCGCAGTCTAAACGTGAAAAGTGCCCGCAAGCTGTCAGCGTGAGTTCACCCACTGTTGTGGAGACTTAGACTGGACACGCGACTGTCAGGACAAGCAGAAAGAGATGGAAGCTGTTCTCGAGAGCCTCAGGCTCGAACCAAAGCCGCCAGCGTAGAAGGTCAAACTGGGCCGAGTGTCTGGACATGGAGATGTACGGGGGAATCATGGAGACTCCGCCACATGATCTCGGCCCGTTTGCTCGTGACAGGCACGTAAAGCATCTGGACGCCGCCATGCAGGTATCCCTGCCTCACGCCTGTGTCACTGCCGGAAACCATCACGGGATGCCATGTCCAAGCTTTCTGCAAGCTCGCAGGCTTACAATCGATGTGCCGTGCTCAGATGCCTTTGCAAGGAAACTCACCACCTTGTGTAACTCCTCCCGTGCCTTCCCTGGCGTTGTCAACTGCTCCGCAGGCTCCTCTCAAATTACGGCCTCAGCCTCCGCAGGCATGGTGCAAAGGCCATTCTCAGCTTAACGCATCTTGCAAGCAGCCACTGCAGGCTTTTTAGACGCAGTCAGATGGTAGTGGCAGATGTGTTGTCGCTTTCACGTATACTTCTTGCAGCATGCCCTTGCTGGTACCTCCAGCATGGGGTTGACAAGGCCGAGTGTTCCGCTGCAAATCCTTGGTGGAAACCTTCAGAGGCTGCGCATTTCCACATGCCTGGCGATGCGAGCGCCAGGCCCCAGCTTTCGGGCAGCAACATTGATAGTGGTTCTGATCATGGGATATCGTTGCCATCAGTGAGTTGTTGAGTGAGGGGTATCGAGTTCGGGATTTTGCCAGGGTTTAGCAACTTCTGGGAGTTGCTGCGACAGGCGCAGCGTTGTCGCAGAGCGAGCTGCTGCTAGGCCATGGGGGGATGGGAGGCATGTTTGCTCATGCACAAGAACCCGAAGATGTGGAACGCTTCGGTACGGGATTTTGAGATACCCGGCCCTAAAGCAAAAGTGGCATGTGGCTTGGAAACGATGAGAGTAGACAAAAGCACGATGTGAAGGGACAGGCGACATGTAAGCGTCTTTGCTTGATGGCCCTCTTAATGTGCCGCGCATCCGTTGCAGGCCTGCTTCGGGGTGAAAGCGACGAGCTACTGCGAGGCAAGTTGTGGCAAGCGGTGCATGAGGAGCTGTGCAGGTAAGAAATTCTGGCCTTGCGATTGCTGCTTCGGATTCTCATGACCCCTTTGTCTTCCACGGCCGCCACCAAAGGAGCCGCTGTTGACTTCCATGTTGATTGGTGTCGTAGGCCCCCTTTGAGTTGCTGTACAAAGGGCGAAGTGTTTGTCTGCCGGACATGTTTTGTTCATGCTTTGGCCGAGTAGCCAGCAGGGGTCAAATGGACCATAGGTACTGAACATCGATTCTACAGGTTCTTTCTGTTTTTTTGTCTTTGGAAGGCGAGATCTTGAAGCTCCTCAGACGTGTCCTTCGACTCCAAGGACTCGTCTCAGTAGGGCTCCGAGACGTTGGGCCTCGTTCAAACCCTTTGCCTCGAGGACCTGAGCAGGTGAAGAAGGCTGGGGGCCTGGCCTGGGCAGGTGAACTTTTGCAGCCTCGCTGTGGGCGCATCACAGAAAGAACCATAATCATAATAATAACAATAAAAATAGTAATAATCATAGTAATAATAATAATTGTAATTAATAATCATAAGAACATTGTAATAAGAATAAGACGAAGAAGAATAAGAAGCCGTTGAAGGAGGGAGTGCCTTGCGAAGCCAAGTCCTCTCTGGAATCGATGGAGTCCTCTTGCAGGCCTTTGATGCCGGCTGGGATTGCGTCAGGGAGGAAGGCGCCAGCCCAAACCAATCGCGGCGCAGACGCTGAATCTATTATGAATCTCATGAATGATATTATACATGCTAATTATATAATTGTTATAATTAGATGCGGTCATCATCTGTCATCCACGTGAGCTCTGTAATCTCTGCCGCTTTCGGAGCGGCTGCAGTCCTTCCAGTCGCTGCTGCAGACCCCACAGAGACTCTCGAGGTGAACCTTATTATTAATTTATTCTGAATCTCATTAATCTTATTATTAATAATAAGATTGTTATTTTCTGTGAATATTATGAATATTATTAGTCTTATGCTGAGTCTCTGATGCTGTCTGTGCTGTTCTATGCTCTTCTTCGCTCCCATGAGGTGCTGACCTGGACCGCGGCGAGCAGAGTCCGAGGCAGCCTCCGCTCTGCTGTTAGACCTGTTGCACAACACACAGTTAAACCCTAAACCCTAAACCCTATACCCTAAACCCCTACACCCTGAACATATGTATATATATATATATACATAAGTAAATACATAAAATAACGAAACAGCTGCCAGGGAGACTTCGATCTGCGCAGCTTGGCTTTGCCTTCGCCTTAGCAACGCCGCAGAGGTCCCTTTTAGACATCTGAGAACCACCGAATGAGTGCTCTGCAAGCCTTCGAAGGCGCAGATGCGCTACACGCGCGGCGGAAGAGGCTTGTGTAAGGGTTGTTAAATGTTTCTTTTTTTAAAGTCTACTTTGCCCATTCCCATCTCTAGCCATCTTGCGGCTGTTGGGTTGCTCTGCCGCAGGGTTCAGCGTGGTGTCTGTGTCTGTGAACGTGTTGGCGCACTGAAACGATGCTGCTGTGGAAAGCTGAAGATGTTTGTGTGGGTGTGTGCGTGCTTGCGCAAGTGTCTGAGAAGTGAAAGCGTGAAAGAGTCAAACTTCTGTTGCTGCTGCAAGCCCTTCAACAGCTCACAAAAGGATTGGAAGCAAACCATTCTCGCGAGGGACCGAGGGCGCTAGCCCCTGAGGTTGGAGCTTGCGCCGACCAGCCCACCTGTGCCAGAGTTGAGGCAGCCCAGGGCCTGAAGAGAAGCCCCAAAGTGCTCGCCGCGTGTTGTGACCTCCAAGATCTCGGGGAATGAGCCGGTCCTGTAGCTTGCGCAGGCTCCCCTGTGCCTCCGAGCAGCAGCTGCCTGGTGGGGGCCCTGGAAATGGATGAAAAGTAAGCCTGTCTCGAATTCGAGTAGTTGCCGGTGGTCTCCAGTGACAGTGACAGTGCAAGTAAGTCGTCTACGGCCCTACCAGGCCACTCAGGTAGTCAGACCAACATCAGCCTAAGGAGTGGACCAGAATGCTTGGATGCAGGCCAGGCAAGCCTCAAGTAAAGCGAGGTAAGTGGGCTGAAGAGTGGTGAAGGTGCTTGAGGTGAGGCCGTCTTACAAGAGATACTGCTGAGGCACGTGATTCGGCAAGCGGGAACAGGGAAGCGGTTCTTTGGTGCGGCATCTTCTTGCTCATTGCGCGGTACGTACGCTACAAGAAGCATGCGTAGTTGTCAATGTGGTGGTGAGCTTTGCTCCGTGGTAGGTAGTGGCACGGCTCTGCTCCGAGACCGATGAGGCAGAGAGCAAGATGAGAAGCGGAAAAGTGCATGGCTCGCGTAGACCACATGTTTGAAGTGTAACATGTCATCTGGCCTCTGGTCCAGGTTTGGGCTTGGAACGTGTGGGCGTAGTTGAGCCACTTTGCCTGACGCCAGGAGCCCCCTGTGAAGAGGCGGCGGTTGGAGGAGGATATGGAGGCTTCACGGTTAGGGTTTACGGTTTGGGTTTAGGGTTTAGGGTTTAGAGTCACGGAGAACCCAAGGCCTTAGTAAGACAACCTCATGGGTTCTAGGTAGGACTGTTTTGGCCAGTCGTCTTTCAACTTCCTTGTTGATGCTACCATTTTTGAGTCGAAGATGGACCCCAAACCTTCTGGTGCCAGGGTCCTGCGCTCCCAGAGCAAACAGAGTTCCGTCGGCTCTTCGTGGCTGGGGCGGCGCGGCGCTGGTGCTTGGCCGGGATCCCCAAAGGGGGCGCGAGATTTGTGGAGAGGTGTACAAAAGAGGCTGGTGCAGAGAAAGAAGCCTTAGAAAAGTGGGGGTACAACTGCGGCCCTCATTCTGCGAGCGATCTGGGTCTCGCGGCGGGGACAAAGGCAGTGACAAGCTTGGTGTTGGAGGCCTGCAGCGGCCCAAGAGGTTTGCGTGTTCTGCGAGTTGTTAAGCAAAGATCTTTGCGCTGTTGAGGCTTGAGACGGTTTTCGAACACAGCCCTACCAACTGGGATAGATGCATGTCAGAGAAGGGTTGCGTATACCTGTAGACACTGCAGACCCCAGTGACCGTACGCGAGTCATGACTCTTCAAGAGGTCTTGCCATGTGATCTGCACCAACACCAAGGTGTTGCGCTGGCCGACTCCGGCAACATGGACAGCCTGGAGCTCCGAAGGGGGGCCACTTCCTAGGAAGGTCTCCTTAAAGGCAGTTTTTTTGGAAATCAGTTTCGAGTCCGCTTCTCAACTCCTTCAACTCCTGAGGCAGCCTGGCCTTGCTCTCCGCAAGCAGGCGCTGGCTGTCGTCCAGTTTTCAGGAGCCGTTTTGGGCAGCTTGGGCACGTCCGCGGTCTGGTTCTCAAGCAGGGGACTCCGCGTTGTCGTGCTACTGAGTGGAGGAGTGGCAGCTCACGCCGCGTCTGGCGCCCGATTGTGTGATGGAGCACGGGTGCTGTGGATTGTGGCAGCCGTGTGGCCACCGTCTTGATGATGGACTGTCGGCTAGAGTGACTAGAGCTTTCCAGCAAGGTCTGGCAAGTTCAGATCTCACAGTTGCACTGTGAGGTGCACATCGAGCGACGGTTCGTTGGCTGTCTGGCAGGCTTCGCAATGCCCTGAGGCCAACGGCCCAAAGAGACGGATGTTCCTTGCAGCGCAGTAGTTTCTTGCAGTATCTTGCGAAGCACTTTCAGAGAGATCAGGGTCCAGCAGCCACGTGACCATGTGCACATTTTTGTCAAGACCTACTTGGGTGCGTACTGTGCTCAAGCTGAATGAGGTAGAACGGTGAGCCATTGTCGCAAGTGTCGCAAGCCACCTTCTGAAGACCGTAGGGCCGGAAGTATGCTCCCGCTCGAGGATGTTGCCGCCAGCCCATGGGGTGTAGCCCCGCTCATTTGGGCATTCTCGTCTTGTCCGTCTTGTCTTGGCGTAGGACCGGAAGTGCATGCACAAAGTGTGTAAAAAAACTGTCCCGAGCTTCTCAGTCATGGCTTCGCTCAGGCAGGCCTCTTCCTGGCATGCTGTGCCACCATTGCCGCCGTGGGCTTTCTCCTGGCGCTCGTAGAGGAGAGCCCCAAAGCAGGGGCCGGGTACTCCAACGCCCCCACATCCCACCTCATGGAGTGCGCAGACTCCACGGATCTGCTGTTCTCGGACCTCTTCTCGGATGGCACGGGCCTGGGCCCGCTGGAGCCGCTCTGGCGGCTCTTCACGGTGGAGGGTGCATCTTGGACGCTTCTGACGGGGTGGGACCCCCGGGACCATGCCTCCTCTTTGGGTTTCTCCGGCATGCTCGATGCCGTGGCCAGCCTCTTGGCCACGGCCCTCACCCTCTTCAACCATGCCATGGGCGCCCTGCTCCGCCTCCTGTGCCCCAGCCGGCGCAAGGCTGGCAAGGGCAAGGATGGTAAGGATGGCGAGAAGGCCAGCACAGCGCATGAGAAGATCCAGATGACCTTCCTTCAGGAGGCCCATGCCTACTTCGGCTACGTGCGCCTCTTCTGCCTCGGCCTCATTCGCGAGTACATTGTCCGTGCCTGCGCCTTTTTCCTGAAGGATGAGATTTGCGTGCGGTACATGCAGCGGGAGAAGTGGAGCGTTGGCTGGACCGACTTTTACTTGCAGCACATGTACAAGCTTTACGTGGATTGCTTTGCGCGACCCATCGCCTCTGCACCCGATGCGGCTGTCGATGTCGTGATCCGGGAGCGCGCTGGTGGGGACTTATTCGGCCCACTGAATGACCTGAAGCTCACGTCGACCACTCGCAAGTGCGTGAACCTGTCGTCCTACAACTACCTGGGTTTTGGTGGCGTTGACGAGCTGCCCGGTGGTGTTCATCATGTATTTCATGCAATCTCATGATTCTCATGCATAGGGGCTCTGCACAGACCACGCGGACTTTTGCGGTGAAGACTTTCGTAAGAGATGCAGCTGATTTTTAAAACGCCATGTTGATGTTGTGATGTGGCTTGATGCCAAGGTTCTGCACCCCGGTCGCACGGAAGGCTGTCCGGGAGCTAGGCTGGTCCACCTCGGGGACGCGCACGGAAGGAGGTACCAAGGCCCGTTCACATGCTAGCACGCCCTGCTGATAGTGCTGCTCAGCCTGATTCCCGTGTGCTCCTGATGATGACCCCCTCCAGGACATCCACCGAGAGCTTGAAGATGAAGTTGCGGCGTACCTGCAAAAGGCACGCCCCGAAGCTGCAACATGCAAGCATGCAACAGCCCAGGGTATCCTGAAAGCACCTCGGTGCTCTGCTCTAATATCATTACAGAAGAGTATGATTGTATGATATAGTAGTATAGTAATATAGCATTTGTTAGAATTATCGTATTATAGTATTCTTGTATTTTAGTATTATCGTACTCTTGTAGTTTAGCATTAGAGTATGATAGTATTATGGCATTATAGTATTATAGTATTAAAGTAGTATAGTCTTGTAGTCTTATAGTCTTATAGTCTCATACTCTTCTAGTATCATCGTATCATAGTCTTATAGTATTACAGTATTATAGCATTATAGTATTATAGTCTTATAGTCTTACAGTATGATATTATAGCCTTATTGTCTTATAGTCTTGTAGTACTGGATGATGGCATGATCGTATAACGGCATTGTGGTATCATGGTATTTTGGTATATAAGAAATTCTGGATTTTTATGGTTTTATGGCATTATGGTCTTATATTCTTCTTGGCATCCTTGTTTTTTGCGTTTTGTGAGGAGGATGCCTTGGTTCTTGGCATGGGCTTCGCCACCAACTCCACCATCCTCCCGGCCCTCTTCGAGGCCTGGGGGGCTTGTGAGAGGCGCTGTGTAGGTCGTTTTATGTCACACAATCACCATCTACTAAAAAAGCACCCGAACCTTAAACCATAAGCCCTAAACCCGAAACCCTAAACCCTAAACCCTGAACCCTACACCCTAAACCCTAAACCCTAAACCCTAAACCCTAAACCCTAAACCCTAAACCCTACACCCTAAACCCTGAACCCTAAACCGCTTAAGAGGGACAGAGAATGACTCAGAATCAAGAAGAGCTGGAGGCCAACGCCAGCGGCAGTGGCATCCTGGTCTTGAGTGACGAGCTGAACCACCGCTCGATTGTGGAAGGCCGGGTCTTCCGAGAAAGTCCGCCAAAAAAAGTCTTCCGACATTGGTGTTCCCGGGCTTTTCCCTCCATTTTCCCTCCACACAAACTTCAGGCGTGCGCCTCTCCGGCGCAACCGTGCGAGCCTTTGCCCACAACGAGATGAAAGCCTTGGAGGTTGAGCTGCAAAAGGCTGTGGAGAAGGGTCAGCCAGGCGGGGGCGAAGCGGTCTCAAAGATTGTGTGAAGATACAGAGGCTTTTTGTAGCTTTGTAGTGCTCGGAGTGCCGGAAACTGGTGGCTTAAGCGGATTTTTCCCCCAAAATTGCCAGCGTTGAGGCAGCGGAAAGCCGTGGCGCAAGGTCTTTGTCGTCGTGGAGGGTATCTACTCCATGGAAGGCCCCGCCCCGGGGTTGCGGAGTTCTGACGAGTGACGGGGAAGCCTCGACCCAGCAGATGCCGGGGGTCGCGCGATAGTTTCTGCGAATCAGCTGTGGAGACTTCAGAGTATATACACGTACGGAATGATCGTGCAGCGCACCGAAGTAGTTCACTGTCTGTCTCTCTGTCTGAGCTTGTTTGTGTTAGAATGAACTAAAAATCACCAATTAACAAATACATGTACACAGTATTCAGATATTTCGGCCAGGTCATGTATTTCATGTCACGCCATGTGATGCCGTGTGTTATGTGATGTTGTGTGATTTGGTGTTATGGCACGCGCTGTCATTCTCCTAAACCTAGCATGTTCGCTCAGATATGACGAGGGGTGGGAAGCGGCCGCGTTCAAGGGGTATGAAAAGGGACCCCTAGAAGGGACCCTTAATCTCATTCCCCAAATTATAACCCCTGTATATATATATATATATATGTATATATATATATATATTCATATATATATATATATTCATATATATATATATTCATATATATACATATATATATATATATATAACTTTATCGTCCCTACATACCTAAGTAGACCTTGACAGGCGACTTCTGCCGCCTGCGCGAGATTGTGACCTTGAAGAACAGGTGGGCCGGCTCGAAAGCTCTTGTCTCCATGGCACGCCCACATGCCCCCCTAAACCCTAAACCCTAAACCCTAAACCCTAAACCCTAAACCCTAAACCCTAAACCCTAAACCCTAAACCCTAAACCCTAAACCCTAAACCCTAAACCCTAAACCCTAAACCCTAAACCCTATTGTTTTTGCAGGGCCTCTGAATATCTGAACTCCCTCAACTAACATGGGTACATTGCTATTTTCCGACATCGTAACATTGTAAGATCATACTGCTATTGTGCCGCAGTATTGCCACAACATGGTATTCGTATCAGCATTGTATTTCCACACTACTCTGGTATTCTATTCTTATGTTCTGGGAATGATATTGCATTCTTGCATTCCGAAGGTATGGAGCCTACCTCTACCTGGACGAAGCCCACTCCATTGGTGCCGTTGGGGCGTCCGGCCGCGGTGTCACGGAGCTTCTGGGAGTTCCCACCTCGGAGGCCCCAGTGCCCACCGTTTGATGATTGTTTTTTGGCGGGTAGTATGATATTATGTGATTACATTGTTCTATGAGTTCATTAATATCTGCATATGTTCATATGTTCGTATAGTTTAGACTTAGATATCCATATACTTGTTTCTATTATTATTGTTAGGGCCGAGGGCAGGCAGATGTGGAGGAAGTAGTGCAACCAAAGCCACGAAGCTGCTGATCCAGCACACGAGGTGGACATCATGATGGGAACCTTCACCAAGTCCTTCGGCAGCGCTGGCGGTTACGTCGCATCTTCTAAGGTGCCCCACTCACAGCTGTAGGTTATTCACCTTTTATTACTTCGTGCTTGTGGGTTTCTGAAGAGACTATGCGGATCCCTGGTAGGAAGTCATCGCTGCTCTTCGCCGGGGAGCCCCAGGAAGCGTGTCGCTCGAATGATGTGCAGTCGAACTTCTGCTAACAGCAGGTTGGATGGTGGCAAGTGGGGTGATGGTAAAAACACTTCTGCTGGGGGCCGGGAAGAGCAGCGCAATCGCATCTGGCATATGCCTTCTGCAGCGGTACTATAGCCGAGTCGTTTACACCGTGCAGGTGTGGGCGTGAGCCCAGCTTGTGCATAACTGTGCAGCCCTGTAGTTGACGCTGGGCTGGCCGAAAGCTACAATACAGTCCCTTGCCCGAGGTTTGCCGGTGGCATGGCGCCACCCTGTGCTGCCCAGGCGTTGCAGGCGCTCCGCGTCATCTCCGGCAAGGAAGGCTCGGGAGCTTTAGACCTGGGATTCGCGAGTTGAGTGAAGGTCTTCAGATTATGGGGTTCAGGGTTCAGAAGTTTCAGGATTTCCGGAAATAATATCGGAAGTTAAGACGATCCTCGTACGTCTCTCTGCTGATCCGGCACGAAGGTGGTGACACCGGTGCACGCAAGCTGGCGGCGATCAGGGAGAATGCCAACTTCTTCCGTGAGGCACAGTTTTGGAGGGTTGTTATGCAGAGCCTGGTGTTGTCTCATGATATGTCTTCCCACAGGAGCTGGGCCGCTGCGGCTTCAAGGTCCTAGGCGACGTGGACTCGCCGATTGTGCCGGTGATGCTGCACCACCCCTGGAAGATGGGCGCCTTCTCCCGGCGTTGCCTTGACCGTGGCATTGCAGTGGTCGTGGTCGGCAACCCTGCAGTGCCCATCCTCTACGAGCGTGTTCGCTTCTGCATCTCCGCGGCCCACACCATCCCGCAGCTGGCTGAGGCCATCACACAGATCACAGCTGTGGGCCGTGAGCTCGGCGTCCTCTTCGAGCTGGCCACTTCCAAGCAGGAGTTGGAGGCCCGCACCGCCAAGGATCAGCAGTACGCCGCTTGGCTCCGCACGGCCCCGCTGACCAGGCGCGTGGAGGCCACGCCCGCAAGCAGCTGGCAGCCCGAGGCGCTGTCACCGGCGGCGCCCGCCGAAGGGACTTTGCTGGCCTCCTTGCAGGAGGCCTGTGCCCAGCCCGAGAAGGCGGTGCCGACCGGCCAGGAGTTCCGGCTGATGGACCCCCTTGGCTATGCGGCCAAACCCCTAGAGGCAGCCTTCCAAGCCACAGAAGCCACGATGGACACCTACGGCTTTGGGGCCTGTGGTCCTCGTGGCTTCTATGGCGGTGCTCTGCCCCACCTGGAGCTGGAAAGCGTGCTCGCCAGACATTTGGGCTGTGAGTCTGCCATCGTCTACTCGGCCGGTGTGACGACTGTCTCCAGTGTCATCCCTGCCTTGGTGCAAACAGGGGACAGGGTCATCGTGGATTCCGAGGTACACCTGGGATTCCGAGCTGGCCTCCGACTCTGCAAGGCAGACGTGACTTGGGTTCCCCACAACGACCTGTTTGCCATCGAGCGGGCGTTGGCACAGAAGTCGACAAGGAGCTTGGAGAAAGGCCCGTGCCAGGGCATCACCTGCCTAAGTGTAGCCAGCTGTGTGTGTTGCATCCCTCTAAGTTCTCCAACCTGGCTCTCCCTTCCCATCCTTTCCCGAGAGGCAAAGACTCCAAGGAGTCACGGCGAACCTTCATCATGGTTGAGGCCATGAACCAACGCACCGGGCAGCTGGCACCACTGGAGGAACTCGTGCAGCTGACCCTTGCTTGCACCTTGCACCGGGGCGATGTCGTCATTTTTTTTTCTTGCGGGGGGGGGGAGGGGGGGGCAAGTAGACAGCAAGTCAATAG
Organism: Symbiodinium natans; assembly: GCA_905221605.1. Lineage (NCBI taxonomy): Eukaryota > Dinophyceae > Suessiales > Symbiodiniaceae > Symbiodinium > Symbiodinium natans. The sequence continues at coordinate 783,058 of CAJNDS010002424.1, forward strand.
CCAGGAAAGAGAGGCATGGAGCCCTCCTGATTCTCGACGAGACCTTGTCCTTTGGCTGTTTGGGCGAAAACGGCCGGGGTCTCACCGAGCTCCGATCGGTCCCGCCCTCAAAGGCAGGGGGGTGTTTACAGCTGAGAAACACCTGAAGATCCTGAAGTATAAGCCCTGATCCCTAACCCTAAATCTTCCTCTTAAGTATATAACCCTGATCCGTAAACCCTAAACTCCTAAACCCTACACCCTAAACACTAAAGCTCCGCTGTCATTCAGTTGCTCGGTTGAGCACTTCGGCTTCGGAGCAAAGAGCTGCCCCACCGGAGGTGGATGCGATCTTGGGCTCGCTAGAGCATGCTGCCGCCGGGGTAGGCAAGGCCCCTTTGCCCCGGTTCTTCATGATGCAATCGGGCGCGCGCTTGAAAGGGGGGTTTAGGGTCATCGTGCGCTGGCACCGAGGGGGTGCCCTCCGACAGTCTGTCCCAGTCTGTTTCAAGAAGTCTGCTTGAAATCCAAAGCCCAAGTTTCGGCGTGCGAGGCGGCTTTTGTGCGGGCCGGAGGGGTCTCGTTGACCACCAAAGGCGCCTCTGATGCACGGAGTTTTCATCCCAGGGTTTGCTGGTGTTTGATGGGTTTGCTGGGTTTGACTGCTTTGCGCGTGCGGCAGTACGCCTCCTTGGGAGGCTGGCGGGAGCGGGCTACTGCTTCTCTGCGTCATGCCCCCCGCGGCTTGGAGCCATTAGGGTTAGGTTTTGGGTTCTCAAAAGTCCTTCAGGTTTGCCGAGGTTTCAGCTGTTTCTAGACTTGCGCCGCAGCCCGAAGATGCGGAAAGCTGAGGTCGGCATGCTCCGCGGCAATGGCTACGGTAGCAGACCTGGCCTCTGCAGAAGGCAGAGGTCGGCGTGAGCGAGTGAAGGCCGCTGCAGCAAAGCTGCACCTATCTTTGGCCACACTTGCTCAGGAAGACTCTCGGGTAGAACTGCTGAGCAGTCCCGAATCCTTTGTACAGCAACTTCGGTGGAAGGACTCTGACGAAGAGCAACAGCTGATGCGCCTGAGCCGGGCCCTCGCCCAGGACGGGTTGCGAGTGCAGGTCTGCTCACCGAGCTTATGCGGCTCGGAAGGAGCTTTTGACGCTCGGCTGAAGGCACCGGGCGTGGCCAGGCCTAGCCTGCGCTTCTGCTGCTCCGCGGAGCATTCTGAGGAGGACATCTCCAGACTAGGGGATGTTCTGCGGAAGGCTTTGTCTTCGTGAGTCTCAGATCTTCCAGCCTGCCGATGTGTAGCTGCATTTTGCTGGGAGGAGGTTGTCCCAGTTGTCCCAGTATCCTGCGAATGCACGAGCCACTGACCCATGAACATTCGCCAAGGTTTGTTTTCAGCATGCGCTTCCGTCGTATGATGTCAGGGGATCCTCCCAAAAGGAGTACCACGAAGATCAAATTCAAGCTTGCAGTGTACAGTGCCGTGTCACCGTGCCAGGTCCGCAAGCGACGTGCGCATTTTTGCTTCCAAGTGTTGCAATGCAAATCAAAGCTCCTCCGGCTCTTGCCTAGACGCCAGCCCGAGTTTGGGAAGGGCGCAATCCCATTTCCCGATGGCAGTTCACTGTTGCGTTCCAGGTCCCTTCTGAAGATTCTCGGCTCTGACCGCCAGCGTGCCAAAGAGGCGTTGGAGACGCTCCTTGCCCAGGACCTTTGCAGAGCGCAGTGGCGCAGTGCAGCTGAATGGGAAGCATGAACCCTGTGCCTAATATGACTGTTATTCTGGAGTTTCTCTGGCACCCTGTACATATTGGTCAGCGTATGTGTGGGATGGAGACTAGCAAAAAACACACTACCTCATATCGAAGCCGTCGGTGTACCAAAGGAGGATCGACGAGTCCAAACAAGTAGCTAGCTAGTTGTCACAGCAAACAAGGACTGCACCTAGCCTATAGCCCCCCCCCCACCCACCCATAGCTCCGTTGCCTGTGTGCTAGGAACAGCTGCTGGATGTGGGTTCCTCTGTGGGAGACCTGGTGTCCAGCTCAGGAAACGAGAGCAACCCTCCATTCTGGCACCAGCTTTCAAGTTTGGCTTGGGTGCTGAAGGGCCTTGGTGGGGATTCACACATCTTCATGAAAAGGCTGCATCTAGTGGAGGTGCGGTTTGTGCCATGTCTGCATGGAGTTGAAGACACCAGTGCCGGGGTCTTGAGATGGAGCACATCGGAAGTTTCTCAGCTTGTGTCATGGACTGAGCCCCTGTGCAAGCCTGAGCCATTCTGGTTCTGGGACTGTCCATAACTGTCCAGCAAAAAGAAAAACCACGTGATTCCGACTCCGTGCGCCCCCCCCCGAGGTTCGGGGTTCAGGGTTTTCGTTTTCTTGTCGTTGGTAGCGGTTACTTGATTTTCCGGACGTCTTGCAGGAAGAACGGCGGTGTGTGTGTGTGTATGGGTCGTAGAAGGCTCATTCTTTTCCGGCCCAGCTATTCTCAGGTACCGAATTGAGAAATCATGGGCGCCTACAAGTACCTTGAAGAGATGTGGCGCCCGTTTCTCGGGCCATGCAGAATCAAGATGTGCCCCTGTTGATGAGGGGCGGGCTTCTCTAGGGTAGCTTCCCCCATTCCCCTGTCTTCCTATCCGCCCCGAGGCAAGAAGCAGTCGGACGTCATGCGATTTCTGGCGCGTCTGCGCAATTGGGAGCCAGAGGCTTAAGCCTCTAGATTCAGATTCCACACGGCGGCAAAAGCCTTTCGAAAGCTTCAGAATTCCTCGGAATGGCCCCACAGAGCCCTCCTCCCCATTAAACCCTGAACCCTGAACCCTGAACCCTGAACCCTGAACCCTAAACCCTAAACCCTAAACCCTAAACCCTGAACCCTGAACCCTAAACCCTAAACCCTAAACCGTGAACAAACCAAAGAAGAGGTTTCGACAGCTGCCGGCGGTGCACCGCTGCACACGGCCCACGCGCCCGGACAAGGCTCTCCATATATATATATATATATATGTATGTATGTATGTATGTATGTATGTATGTATGTATGTATGTATGTATGTATGTATGTATGTATGTATGTATGTATGTATGTATGTATGTATGTATGTATGTATGTATGTATCGTGTATTATATATATATATATACACATAATATTACCAAAAAAACATCATAATCATAATAACAATAAGCAACATTAGTAGTATGAATACGAATCTAGTCTATATATATATATATATATGTATATATATATATACACATATACATATATACATGCATACATATGCAGGGCCAGCAGCAACAGGAGTAACAGCAGTGCATGTCATCCGCCATTGCAAGTCTGGTGCGTCGTGCCCTTGAAGTGTGCATGTGGGGTCAAGGAGACCGTGGAAGCAAGTACTACCCTAAACCCTAAACCCTAAACCCTAAACCCTAAACCCTAAACCCTAAACCCTAGACCCTAAACCCTAAACCCTAAACCCTAAACCCTAAACCACCTGAGCTCTGAAGCGGTTGCAAGGCGCGAAAGATGGGCTACAAGGCAGGGGCCCCAGGGGTAGCCCCTTTGCGCCACGGAAAGCGAGCCTTCGTGAAGTGCCCGCTGGAAGTTGGGGCGACTTGGAGAGCCGCAGAGCTGGGGCTTAGGGTTTAGGGTTTAGGGTTTAGGGTTTAGGGTTTCGGGTTTCGGGTTTCGGGTTTCCCTTAGTGCCCTCCAGCCGGGCCTTGCGAGCCGGAAGCCAGAAGCATCCGCCTGCCTTAGGCCAAGCAGGGCTACTGCATCTACCGCGTTCGCGTGAAGCGCGGCGACCGCAAGAAGCGAGTTGCCAAGGCTTTGTGGGGGTTTTGGGTTTAGGGTTCAGGGTTGAGGGTCGAGGGTTTGGGGGGTTTAGGGTTTAGGGGGCCGTTGTGTGACGTAGGAGGGGGTACCATGCAGGGTGCAGAGGAATCTTCTCATCGCGTAGACGGTTGGCTGCTGCTCACTTTTTGTTGCGCGACCGGGCCCCGTTCTGACTGCAGGGCATCGTGTATGGCAAGCCTGTGAACCAGGGCATCAACAAGTGGAAGGCGCGCAGAAGCATATGTTGATGCCAAGAAAAGTGATAGGCTCTCAGGCTAGCATGAGGAGGCACACGAACCTGCAAGCCGAACAGAATAGGTGCGACCTATTCTCGGGCAGAATACGCGTATTTGAGCCCCGGTCGGTAGGGCAGCAATACCCCAGGTTTGCACAATTATGCACAGCCATGGCATTGTGAGGCAGTCCGGAATCTCCGCAACATTGCGGAGGAGCGTGTGGGCCGGAAGTGCGGGAGCTTGCGGGTGCTGAACTCCTACTGGGCATCCTGCCGGCAGTTACGGCAGTGCACTTGAAAATCCTTGATACTTTGCTTGCAGTGCTTTTGCCCTGCAAAGCTCTGCACAGAACTTAAGAACCTTAATCATGTGCGGCAAGTGCAAAGAATGTGCCTCTGAGGTAGCCCAGGATGCAGTGCACAAGTGGTTTGAGGCACGCCGCGGGTCGGGGCGCTAAGCCTCAAGAGACCTGCACCATAGATAGGTATACATTTGTATGTATATACACAAATACCATTGTACATTGTATGTTTTGGTGTTTGATGTAGCATACACTATATGTAAGTTAGAAAAGTATAGTCAAGTAAAGACATATATACATGAGTGAGAACATGGTGAAGGTGGTCATGGTGGATCCTTTCCACAAGACGGTCCGCGATGATCCACGCATCAACTGGATCTGCAAGCCAGCCAGGGGCTCGATGCTTATGTGGTTCTTGTGGATCCATATGAAACAGGGTTTATTTTACTGTTATGGTTGGGAGACAAGGAATAGAAACCCTACTTTATATCCTAAACCCTGAGCCCGAAGCCCGCCTTGCCAGAGCTTGGCTTGTGCCAGGGATCCTTGATAGTTAAAGCCCGCAGGTGATGAAGCACCGCGAGCTGCGTGGTCTCACGGCCGCCGGCAAGAAGGACGATGTTTAGGGTTTTAGGTAAACACTAAATCTCAAGGTCCCAAGTGATACATGGTGCTCAAGAATTATTGTGCCATGACTTCACTTACTCCCCTTTCTTTGAAAGAGAGGCCCGCGGCCTGCTCAAGAAGGGCAAGCGCGCCACCAAGCTCCGCCCCTCCTACCGCGCCGCCTACCGCCGCCACTCCCTCATGCGCCTGCGCTCGAGCCTCAGGGACCTCTTGCTTCGAACTGTCCCCCTGGTTCTTAGTCGGGAATGAGGGAAGTTAGGGCCCTATATGTACTCTTTAGGGGATGATATAGGGTACCTCACTCATTTCCAGCCAGTTGTGTGTTTCGCTTCGCCAGCAAGTCAGTATCCAATCGAATATCCCCACCAAGGCCGCTACCGCTGAGCGAAGACGCGAAGACGACACAGCACTCACTTGGCGCAGTTCTCCTCACTGCCAGTCCGTGTGGTGCCACAAGTTCCATCTTTCTATTCAGATCGCACTCAACTTCTACACACGGCAGTGTGTTTCCCATCCTACTTGTGGCACTTGGGTGTGCTGGAAGTGATCGCTGAGACTCGCAGAGTCTTTGTATAGGCAGGACGTGCCAAGAGGGGGCCGCGTCACCAGTCATGATTGCTGGCAGTCTCTGGAAGAAATGTGGGAACCACGCCCCCCTTCAAGTCCAGAAGTTCATGAAAGGCCCAGAGGTCCTGGAGTCTGTGTTGAGTTCCGCCTTTTTTTTGCTCCGTGTGTTTGCTCAGAGCAGGGTTTCAGCACCCACTGAGTGCAAAAAGTGTGTCCAGCCAACCAGGGCCCTGGCAGACCTAACGACTGAGGTTTAAAAATGAGTCCTGAAGCCCCAATCCTTAAGCCTCAGCTCCTGGGCCCTTTTTGCCCCCCAACCCCTAAACCCGGAACCCTCCTTAAGCCCCCTAATCCCCCCCCAACCCCCCTAAACCCCTAGGCCCTCTTCTTACGGTTTGTAGCGCCTCTTTGAGCCATGGGCTGCAGCTTCTCGCAGACCACTGCTCCGGTGCTTCCGGAAAGCCTGCCGGAAGGCCAGGGGGTTTTGGGGGGGTTTTGGGGGGCTTTAGGGTTTTTGGGGTTTAGGGGTGGTTTGGGATTGTGCTGCTTATGCCCTATTGCAAGACGACGCCCTGGGATAGTCGGAGTTGGCTGTTGCTTGTCAGAAGTAGCAGTGGAAGTTCGTAGAGGATTGCAGGGTCCAGCACTTTCATTGTGCTCTAACTACACCCAACTTGATGAGGCTTTGCTGAACCGGTGGTCACGTTGCCTGGCACGCTGCTGTATGTGTCATCCGCTCACCCAGAAGCCAGCAGCTCAGTCGCTTGTTGTTGGGTCCTTGCCCCTTCTACTTCTGAGGATGGCACAAGACAAACAGAAGCCAACTCATGGCCTACTGTACCTCCCACTCATTGCCTGTCCCCGAGGTGCAGCGCCGATTTTCTTTCCAGCACGAGCTTCCACAGCCAAGCAGAGCTCTACCCGGATCGAACTGTGTTTGCCGATGTTTTCTGTGAGAGTCTTTGCTGAGTAAGGCTGCAAGAGAGCGCGCAAGCTTCAGCCATTGCAGGGCTTCTGTGATAAGGTGTAACTGTGAGGGCCAGGGGTCATGCCGGGTGCGGAAGGAGCCGTCGATGAAAGTCTACTCCCGATCAGTTCTGCAAGCGTCGTCGTTTCGCTGAATGAGCTGCCGCGTGTGACTCGCAAGCAGTGTTGAGGCCTTGAAGCACTTTCTCTAGCATTTTCTATGTTGGTGGTAATGAGGTGGCGATGGCGGCATTAGCACCGTCAGAGACCGACCCCGCGGCATTGTCGCAGCCAGCCAAGCTGGAACAAGCGACATCTGCAAATCCAGAATTCGCTTCGGAGCCACGGATTGCCGTCCTTGCCAGTTCCCAGCCGTCGCAAGCCCTACCGGAATTCACGCCTCCTGCCGATTCCATGTCACCAAGCCATCGAGGGACATGGCCGGAATCAACTCCCTTAAGGGATTCGCAGTTGGAGCTGCTGGATGCCCCGGTGCGCATATTAGCAAGATTTTTCTGGATCAAGGGTTTCGTCAACTGCCGAGTTCTGGCCTGGCTACTTAACGAACCAAAGCAACCGGGTATGTTCCGCTATGTCTGTGTGGCTGAGGAAGGGTCTCGTACCTCTTATCATGTCCTAACCTGTGATGAAACATCCCCAATGTCACCGTAAGACCGTAAGGCTGCAGCTGCCCCGCGTGCTCAGCGGGCCATGTCGGCCCACCACTCGTCGCGCCAGCTCCCGGGTGCAGAAAGGGCCATAGGAAGAATTCTCAGATACTGACTGTCTTTCAGCTGCAAACTTACGCAAATGAAAACAAATGGGGTTGCCATAATAAGGGACCTCCCAATATAGACCCCAAATAGTAGGATCCCCTTATAATGAGGACCCCAAGAAGGTACCCCTAATACCCTAAGCCCTAAACCCTAAACCCTAAACCCTAAACCCTAAACCCTAAACCCTAAACCCTAAACCCCCAATATCGTAAATCCCCAAGTCTACTCCGTATGACCGCCCCTGATTTTCTGAGGCTTCAGCTCGAGGCAGATGCAGCGGAAGCTCAGGCCCGATGCAGTTTAGGGTTTAGGGTTTAGGGTTTAGGGTTTAGGTTTAGGGTTTAGGGTTTAGGGTTTAGGGTTTAGGGTTTAGGGTTTAGGGTTTAGGGTTTAGGGTTTAGGGTTTAGGGTTTAGGGGTTTAGGGTTCCACGCTGCTTCTGACAGGTTTTGTGGGGGTGGGGGGGTGGGGGGGGCCGGGCGCCTGAAGCCAAGGAATCCAAGGAGGAGGCGGCCGTCGAAGTCGAAGCCTTCGAGGAGCTTCTTGCCTTGAAGCCCGAAGCTCCCACCTAAACCCCAAGACCTAGACCCTAAACCCTAAACCCTAAACCCTAAACCCTAAATCCCCCCAAACACCCTAAACTCACATGTCGGGGCTTCTGGGACCCTGGTGAGGACCATGGGGATGCCGCAGCCGCCAGGCCGGCGGCCTCACGGTTTCCTGTGTCGGAAGGGAAGAGGGGCTCCCAAGAAGCCCCGGTAGGGTGTAGGGTTTAGGGTTTAGGGATTAGGGTTTAGGGTTTAGGGTTTAGGGTAAAAGGGTCTAGGGTTTAGGGTTTAGGGTTTAGGGGTCGAGAGCACAGGCCTTTTTTTGGCCGCCCTTGTTTGACCGCAGTTCTCTGCAGGCTGCAGGATATGCTCATGGCCAAGTGGGAGGCCGAACCCTTGATCTACGTTGGCCTCGGCGTGTGCAACTTTCCACCACCCCTACCCCCGACCAGCTTTCCATGTTGAACTTGAGATACATGGGCAGCTGCAACTGGATCAGCAGAGTGTTCCATTTTGGACATGAGTCATGAGTCATGTCGCTGGTAAAATCGCGAGCCAAAGAAGTGCCAGGCCGAATCCTTGATCTACCGCATCACGAGCAAGGACCATGGAGGGTTGAGACGGCAGAACTCGTGTATTGGCTAGCGGCTGACTGTGCCCACCTGGTGTTGTTTTGGCCTCTGACTCCTGCCCCAAGCTCAAGCCTGCTGGGACCCTAAGGATAGGAGCATGCGACCGCTGCCAGGAGATCCAGGCTCGCCTGCCTCCCTCGCCTTCCACCACCATTCGCCGCGAAAACACGCTGGTAGCCGCTCTGACGCAAGCCGGATGTAGAGAAAAGAGTTGTGAACATGGTCAAAATGGTTTGGAAGGTTGGTAAGACCCTCCCGAGCCTCGAGCCCGGGAGGAGCGAAGGCGGCCCCTCGAAAATGCTCCTTGCGAGGGCAACCATAGGAACCCTAACGTATGCAAAAGTCTGCAAACGTCTGCAACATCCCTGAAAATTCCCAGAAAGTTCCGTCAGGCTGCCCCACTGCGGCCGCCACGGCGTAGCCGTTGTGGGCAAGGCGCCGCTTGCAGGAGTCTAGGGATGTCTCAAGGTGTACTGTGAATCCAGATTTTTCTCTCATCTTGTCCCCCTGCCCGGAATGTTGGAATGCTGCAAGCTTGGAGGAGTTTGGGCTGTTGGGCCTCCATACTCTATAGTGTAGCCAGCGAGTGCTCGCGGCCACCTGCCTTGTGACAACTGCTTGCCTTCATCTGTCTTGCTTGGCCAGCCACCGCAGTGGATGGCTTGAACGTAGAAATTCTCAGGTGCTTGGTCCTTTGGGGCTCGAGGGCGTGGAGGCAACGTGACGCTGAAGGCCTGCACGAATCCTGCAAAGTGGGGTTGCACATGGATGCCCGATCGCCTCATGCGTGAGAATCACATTCCGGCCTTTCAGCCCTAAACCCTAAACCCTTGTGAAAACCCTAAACAGACTACGGCTTCTTAGACACTGACAGATTGCTGAGTGTTGTATTGTTACTTCAAGACTTCAAAGCCCCAGAGCCCATAAAAGCCGAAAGCTGAAGAGTCTCAGAAGTGATTCATGAGTACAAGGCCCGCGCCTGCCTTGCACCTCCCACATCTGCAGGCGCGGTATCAGTGCAGCTGGTAATCTTCAGCCTTGTCCTCCACTTTTGCTTCAAACTCTGTAACTTGTACGCTATAATCTATATCTGCATCTATATCTATATCTATATCTATATCTATATATATATATCTATATCTATATCTATATCTATATCTATATCTATATCTATATCTATATCTATATCTATATCTATATCTATATCTATATCTATCTATATCTATATCTATATATATATATATATATATATTTATCAGTATACAGTACATATCACATCTACATTATGTATGACAATTCTGAGCCGTGAAGGCGACAGCCAGTCCATGGCCGACCGGGCTCTGGCGCTGCGTGTGCAGCGGTTCCCTGGTTGCAGGAGGTTCTTGGGCCGAGCCGTGCAGCAGCTGTATTCCCTAGCCTTGGCTCTTCTGGATGGTTCTTAGTAGGGGAATGAGGGGTTTCAGGGCCCTAGACTCTCCCTTAAAGGGTATATATGGGACGCTCATTCCCTCATTCCCTACTAAGAACCAGGGGTCCTGATGAGACTCTACTCGACATGACATTTTCGATTCTTGGCAGCAGCCAGGACAGACTCCATGCTGCCTTGCTCACCAGCTGCTTGGTAAAACTGGCTGGTTCTTCGGAGGGAATGAGGGAATTAGGACCCTTTTTTGTCCCTTAAAGGTATACGTGGGGCCCTCATGCCCTAAAAAGGTGATGGGCTGTTGGTCCCTCTTCTTGGGCAAACTTTGGTCCCGGCTCTGTAAGCCCCTAAGCCCCGAACCCAGAGGTGAAACCCCCTTAGCCGTAAACCCTAAACCCTAAGCCCCAAACCCCAAACCCCAAACCCCAAACCCTAAACCCTAAACCCTAAACCCCCCTAAACCCGAAACCCCGAAACCCTAAACCCTAAACCCTAAACCCCAAACCCTAAACCCTCTTTGTCACGGAGTGTAGGCGCATGGCTCCTCGGCGCGCTCTCCCGCCTCAGGGTCCTGTGACTTTCAGGACGAAGGGTTGAAACTTAGGGCCTGAACCCTAAACCCCAAACCCGAACCTTAAGTAGGGTTTAGGGTTTAGGGTTTGGGGTTTAGGGTTTAGGGTTTGCAGTTCAGGGTTCAGGGTTCAGCGGGTTGACAGTCCCTGCAGGATGTGCTGTCGGACGACTCTCTCAGCGAAGAGCGTGGAAACGTTTCGGATTCCTTCTTGCAAGATGTTTTGTCACCGCTTGTGTCTTAGATCAGCAGGCATACTTGAGAACAAGAAGTGATGCAATCATGCACGCAGACTGAGCTCTTGATGCCTGTCTCGAGTATCGCCCGCGCTGTCTGACCACGCAGCGTTGCATTGAAATATCTTTCAATCGCTGGTGTGGTATTTGCACGCATCCGTCGGCATCTTCAGAATTTGCGCCGTACCTTGGCCAGACTGTGACAATGTGTCAGGACATGACATCAGCCTGGAAAGCAAAGTGCTGGTAGCCAGTATAGCTACTTTCATTCTGGCCTTCTTGCACCCATCGCAGTTTGAAGCCCTTCTGTAACCAGAAGGGCAGCTCTGCACCACCGGAAGCTGGTAGCGAAAGCTAGCGAAGGTCGAGCCTGAGCGTAAACGCTCGAGAGCTGCACCCAGAGTGGGGCCCCAGGCTTCACTGAAGCCTTGCGCAGGCAAGCTACGCCCAAGATCCTAAATCAGCAAATCAAGCCCTAAACCCTAAACCCTAAACCCTAAACCCTAAACCCTAAACCCTAAACCCTAAACCCTAAACCCTAAACCCTAAACCCTAAACCCTAAACCCTAAACCCGACACCTCGCTAATTCGCCAGATGCTTCTTTCTTGGAGCTCTCCAGGCTATGCCAAAGCCAAGGGTTCATATCCTGATAGCAAATATATATGGTGCAGTGCGGCAGAAGCCCATGTCCTATCACGTTCTCCTGCTCCTGGAGTTACAATTCCTGCAGGGCTTCTCTCCCCGCTGCCGAGGAAGGACTTCTAACAAAATGCCCGGACTGTTTTGCCAGGAAAAGTGAGCCGGCTTTAGTTTATCCCGCTCTGGTTCAGAACCGGTCATGCATCCTTGTGCACCATGGCAGAAGTCTGCAGTGGTCCAGCATGGTCCAGCCTCGTGAAGTTTGCAGCTGCTGGGGCTTATACCTTTCTGGACTCTCCGCCGCCTGCGCCTTCCCGCTGCGACGCTCTGGAGATGTCGATGTTTGCCGTCCTGCCCTCAGTTGCTGTCCAGAGCTGAGTGGGGTTAGGGTTTAGGGTTTAGGGTTTACGGTTTAGGGTGTAGGGTGCGAACATGCCACGACCTGCCAGAGGTGCTGTGCCTCGGACTTGTGGTCCGTGCTTCTGCATGGGCCCGCGCGTCCCTGACGGTCACCGGGGAGGTGCACTCAACGTCTTGTCAGCTCGAGGTTGGCTTCGTGGCGGTTTCCAGTACTTATTTTTTTTGCCCCGTGCAGGAGCTCCTGGACCAGACTTTCCAGGACTTGGGGATATTATATTATACTACATTATATTATATTATATCCTATATAATATACAGCTTAGATTATATATGTTAAAACGATGAAGAAATGTATGTATAGATTCTGTTGCGGGGGCTCTCATGGTGCGGCCGGCTCGCTTCCAGGAGTACACAGACGACCTCAAGGAGTCTGTTCCGCTTTTGGGTGAACTCCAGCTGCTGGGTCCGCATGTGCAGATATTGGGGTTTACGAAAATAAGGGGGGGGGCCCCTAATAGTATTATTGCAACTATTAGTAGTACTACGTTTATTACTATTATTGCTAGTATTACTATTATTACTATTATTACTATTATTACTATTATTACTATTATTACTATTATTACTATTATTACTATTATTACTATTATTACTATTATTACTATTATTACTATTATTATTACTATTATTACTATTATTACTATTATTACTATTATTACTATTCTTATTACTATTAAAATTATTTCTATTCTGACTATTCTTACTATTACTACTAATATAGGCGCCCAAATAGTGGCCCCAAATTTCGGAAAGCCCCATATTGGTACATGCTCTTCCCCAAGACAGCTGCCAACCTCCGTCCCGCCCCGCCAGCAAGCAAAGCGAAGCGACACTTGGCAAGCTGAGGCTTATGGGAAGCTGCTGTGGCGAGAACGAAGGCAACTGGGTGTTGAGTCGTGGGGGTTGGGTGAAGCAGGTTCATGCTCTGTGTGTTGCTCTTCAGGGCTTGAAGGCGAGATAAGCCCCTGTCGCTGGCGACGGCAGGTGCCGCGCTGGAAGTGCAGAATGGCATCAACACCAACACGATCTATGGAAAAACAAAGGACATTGCCAGCACGATCTTCAAAGATTCTGGTTGCAGCCCCGTCGAGAGTAAGCACATGAAGAAGACGGGTGAGCCAGGCTGCACCTACTTCAGCATCTTCGAGAACGAGGACCATGCCGAGAACACGTATGCTGCCAACTGCGTGCCGGCGACCGTGTGCAAGGAGGACGTGGTGGGCATGACTAAAGGCCTGGTTGCAACCTACGGCGTGGTCATGCAGATTCTGCAGCCCAACCTTGGTTCGCTGGCCTGGATTGGAGAAGGCACCACGCAGGACTGCTACGCCGGCATGAACAAGATCAACGAGGGCCGGCTGGATGAGGTGATGGTCAAGACGCCTATCAAGGTGGGCCCCATTGTCCTGGGCTTTGAGGAGAAGCTGTCCTTTGAAGGCCTGAACAAGGTCAGTGCCATGGATTCCTTGAAGCAGTGCAAGGACTGCTCCCGTGTTGTGGGGTTGGTCTGTTCACTGGCGATCTAGTCCAGCCCCAGACGCACCGCCCCAAAGCACTCGTCACATTTCTGTGAGGATGACGGGTCTGTTGGATACCTCTATGTCCACAAGAACTTGTACTGGTCAGAAGAGAAGAGCGCCGTCGACCTCGAGGACTGGGTATGTTCTGATGGCAGCTGGGTTTGAATGGGAGATAGCTTTTTGACCTGCCAGGCCTTCACCAAGTTCAAGCAGGATAAGGAAGAGATGAAGAAGGAGCAGAAGAGGCAGCAACAAATGTGCCTTGACTGCCATGGTTGGGGATTCTGGAAGGCCAAGATCGGGAGGAGGCGGTGATTGACCTTCGTGATGGAATCGCGCCAGTGCCCAGGAAGGCGATCGAGGAAGCTCTGTCGAACAAGAACAAGAAGTCGGCGGAGGAAACGCTGGAGAAGGCTGGCGTTGAGAACAGTCCGTCGCTTTCTTGTTGTTTGGTGTTCGATTTCCGGACCCGCGAAGGCGGGTGCTGCGCCTGAGCCAGTGAAGAAGATGAAGGAGGGAGCCCGCACCTTATTCAACAGACCAAGCTCTGTTGCCAATTCGGTACACTAGGAGATCGCCACACGAGGGTTCAGGGTTCAGGGTTTAGGGTTTAGGGTCTAGGCTGTTAGGGGCACCAAAAAGACACAGCGACCCCAGGCCGATGCGGCAGCGGCCAAGGCCAAGGTGCCTTCTTTAGAGAATCCACGGGCACTTCAATGATTCCCAAAGGATTTTCAAAGGATTCCCAAGGGTTTGGGGGGCTTACTGTAGGGGTTTAGGGGCTTAGGGGCTTAGGGGTTTAGGGTTTAGGGGCTTAGGGGTCTAGGGGTTTAGGGGTTTAGGATTCCAGAGGAGTTCCAAGGATTTCCAAGGACTCGCCAGGATTCCCGAAAGATTCCCCGAGATCCCATGATTGGCTCGTTCGCATGCGAGGCCACTGGTAGTCACCAATGATTTCAAGTGGGAATGCGGATTTCCTAAACTCTGAGTCAGAGATTTCATATGGAAATCCTTGGTATCTTCTGTTGTACTTGCCAATTTTGAGGATGGACTCTTCACTAGCATTGCACGACTGTGTCTTCTAAACCCTAAGCCCTGAACCTCGCAACCCACGCCTCAGCCCTCCCAACCCACAGAAGCTTGGTAACACCAAGCTTGAGGTAAGTGGGCAAAAACCATCCGAAACCTCGGTGATGCCAAGTTTTTCACCTTGACAACGCCAAGGTTTGTCAGGGCACACTTTCAGACAACCTGATACACACCAATGCAACACATCACTTTCGCAGGACCTTATGACGCCAAGGTTTTCACGGGTTTCGAAGCAAGCCTGTGGAAAACCTGGGTTCAATCCCTAAACCAGCGTTTGAAAAAGGAGCTCAGCAGCACTACTCCAGCAGGCAGTGTGGCCAACTTGCAGAGCAAAATCAAGGTTTCGGAGCAACATGCTCTTATTAAACAGTTTCACACCAAGAATTTTGATAAACTACGGTGTTGGGGTGTGGAGCGAAAGTTTGGGGCCGGCGTGGGGCCAGCACATCATGCATAAAGGCGAGGCCCCTAACTGAAGGCGCAAGCAAGGCAAAATACAACTATGCAGATCAATTAAGACTGCTCTCGCCCCACGTGCCCCTTTGCACCACTTGCCACACTTGCCCCAGTTGCACAATTCCTCTTGGATGCCCAAAGGCCCTTCAGGATTCAAGGACAAAATCGGCAGGACGGCCGAGAAAAGACCAACGGCCGAAAAGTCACAGTAGCCACGTTGGCTCCATGAGCCACCACGATTGTTCTCATGACTAATTTTCCGTGAGGAGGCGTGAGACTGCTATTTCTCCTCAGGCCCCGGCTCCAAAGCCAGCAGCGCCGGCTCCGAAGGCAGCGCCGGCTCCAAAGGCAGCGCCGCCTCAGCAGGCGCCGCCTCAGCAGGCGCCGCCTCAGCAGGCGCCGCCTCAGCAGGCGCCTCCTCAGGCGCCTCCTCAGCAGCCGTGGGCCGCACAAGGGCCGCCCCCGCAGGCAGCTACGCTTTCTTTTGAGCCACACGTCCCAGACGCGAGCCACTCCATGCCTGAACAGGTTCAGAAGCGCCGCCTCTCCGACGT
Organism: Symbiodinium natans; assembly: GCA_905221605.1. NCBI lineage: Eukaryota > Dinophyceae > Suessiales > Symbiodiniaceae > Symbiodinium > Symbiodinium natans. Next base: position 798,438 of record CAJNDS010002424.1, read on the forward strand.
GATGGTCTGAAGGTTCTCTGAAAGTCCGACATCCGAGCAGTCCTCAGGTCAGCCTGTGCCCGCGGCTCCTCGGTGTGTTGATTCAGAGTTCCACACTTTTGCGCTGCACAGGGCAGCGCCGAAAGCGTTTCCCCGATTCTTTAAGAACCGCCTTCCAAATCATTTCCAAGAAAGTTAAACCATGCCTCGGCCTTCTGTGGGCTGTTGTGGGGTCCTGTCCACGATGCTGAAGAGGCTTGGGAGGCTGGGTTCTTTCCCCATGGGGGCAGCGAAATGTTGTGACCCCTTTGCAACTTTTGACTTCGGTGACCGCCTTAGTCCGAAAAACCCGAGGTTTGCAACATCCAATGCTGGGCCATAGCAGTTCTAGGCATCAAGTTTTGTGCGAGACTCAGCACGATGTACTTGGCAGCTATGACGAACAGTCTTCGATCCTCCACTGTACACCCTTTGTTCTATAGGAGGTTGTGTATGCCAAAAGGATCAGCAGAGAGGGGGAGGGGATAAGGCGAAGGAAGTGGGAAGGCCAGGAGAGCAAGGGCAACCCATTTGTTTGGAGGACGGTGCATGTCATCGAAGCCTGACCTCTGAACAAAGGTTCAGTTGCATAGATAGGCTGCGGCGTCATGTATCAAAGAAGTTCTGCTAGCTGATACAACAATACAGAAGTGCCGCAGTGGCTTCATGTGCATGTGCATATGTACATGCAGTCATGTACGTACTGTATGTGTATGTAAAACGTACGTGTATGTCAATTGTGCATATGCGTGTGTACACGTATGTGCATGTAACCAGACGTGTATAATGTTTATATGTATGTATGTATGTATGTATGTATGTATGTATGTATGCATGCATTATGTAAATGTAAGTAAATGTAAGTAAATGTAAGTAAATGTATGTAAATGTATGTAAATGTATGGAAATGTATGGAAATGTATGGAAATGTATGTAAATGTATGTAAATGTATGTAAATGTATGTAAATGTACGTAGATGTAGGTAAATGTATGTAAATGTGTGTAAATGAGTAAATGATGTAAATGTATGTAAAAGTATGTAGATGTATGTAAATGTATGTAACTGCATGTACATGTATGTCAGTGTATGTAAATGTATGTAAATGTATGTAAGTGTATGTAAATGTATGTATATGTATGTAAATGTATGTAAGTGTATGTAAATGTATGTAAATGTACGTAAATGTATGTGAATTTATGTAAACGCCTGTAAAACGTATGTAACTGTATGTAGATGTATGCATGTAAATGCATGTACGTAAATATCAAGATAGCTGCAAAGCAAGTGCAGCAGTCGAATTGTTTACAGGACTTGGGATATATTGAGAAGATGGGTCTTAGCCGCACACACGTTCTAGAACGATCATATAGTCGACAGGATTCAATGATGAGACCGCAGGAAGTTGGAATGTGCACCACGGCTTTGCCAATCATCGCTTCTATATTCAGAAGCCTAATTGCAATTCCGAAGACTACTTCTGCCCTGCTCTGAGACTGGATTGGCAACATTTGAACGCACAGAAAAGACATGTTTGACAGCGGCCCAGCTCTCGCCAGAGGGTCTGGGTGCTCATCAATTCGGGCGTCGCTCAAAAGGGGGCGTGCCCGGCACAAACTGCCAATGAGACTGCAGCAAAAAAGACACACGATCCACGCCCCGTCTTGCAGCTACCTTTTTCGTTTCCACATGCGGAACGGCCGGAATCCTCGAAGATGTTTGTTCGTTCTTTTGGTAGGGGTTTAGGATGTTCATACTTTCGGCTGGGGGAATGCTTTGCTCATGCCGAGGAGGCGCGCCTGCGACTGTCTGCATTGCAGGCAGCAGAGGAGGCGGACGGCATCATGGCCGCGTCAATGTCTTTGAATATTCGGACCCTAAACCATAAACCCTAAACCCTACACCCTAATCCCCGACCCCTATCCCCCAACCCCTAAACCTAAACCCTACAGGCCCTACACCCTATATCTTATTACACGCATCCCGCCTCGGCAACAAGCAGCGTCAGAAATGCAATCAAAACGATCATAGATCCCCAGGTCTCGCCCATCCGAGCAGTGATTCTATATGGGGGGTTTCCGGTTTTGGGGGTTACCTTATTGGGGTCCTTATTCCCAGGGAGTCCTACTATTGGGGGGACTATCTTAGGGGTCCCTTATTTTCGTACACCCCCATATCCTAAGCCGAAAAGCTCTGGGAGGTTCCCGAACTCTTGCCGGGGATCCAGCCGCCGGCTTGGCCTGGTTGAGGGGGTTTTAAAGGTTCAGGGGTTTGGGTTTAGGGTTTAGGGTTTAGGGTTTAGGGTTTAGGGTTTAGGGTTTAGGGTTTAGGGTTTAGGGTTTAGGGTTTAGGGTTTAGGGTTTAGGGTTTAGGGTTTAGGGTTCAGGGTTCAGGGTTCAGGGTTCAGGGTTCAGGGTTTGGGGTTTAGGGTTTAGGGTTGCGTTGGGATGTTCTCCCTTGTACTAACAGTCCTTAATAGGGATCAGAATAGGGGGTTACGAGAATGCCTTTTAGGCACTGTTAGTATAAGGGCGAGCATCGCAAGCCTAGGAGATTTTAGGGGATCGTTAAGTGCTCAGGGGGTTCTGAGGCTTCAGCGGTCTCAAGGGTTCAGGTCTTCAAAGGTTTAGGGTTCAAAGGTTCAGGGTTTTCATGGCTTCGGGACTCAAGGGTTCATGCAGGTGTTCCGCAAGGCTTAATGTGTATTGGTATGTCGCCAGTTCTGCTCTGTGAGAGGTCAGGGTTGAAGGGTTTCGGGGTTTAGGGTTAGGGCCCATGGATTTAGGGTTCAGGCTTTGGGTTTTTAGGTCACATTGCATCGCTTGTTTGGGTTTGATTGAACAGCGCTTGGAGAGTTTTTTTGTGTTCATGTTCCGTAGTCTACTGGAGTGTGCCAAAGAGTTGGCTCTCTTGGCTTGCTTCAACTCTTCAACCCTGCGCTCCTTCAGGTGGTTCGATGTCGAGCATGAGGTGACCCCGGGCGTTGTTGATCATGGGGGATGGGATTCAATCCTGCAAAACCGAAAACCTGAACCCTAAACCCTAGACCCTAAACTGCCAGAGTTTTCAGGCTCCATGGACGGCCACTCTAGCCTTGAACCCACCCCTCCCCGCGAAGCCGGAACCCCAAACCATCGAAACCCCCAATTCCCAAAGTTCGGTCGGTTGTTCTACTTTTGGGTACCCTTCGAGGTCACTTTTATGTTGGAACCCACTTTTTCTCACACAACCTGCCAAAAGCTTCTCAAAATTAAGATCCTGATCCCGCACTTTTGCAAGGAAAGGAGCTGGCGGCCCTTTCCCCACGAGCTCAGCCACCTTGGCGTGCGCTTCTGGCAGGCGTTGCGCAGGGCTTGCGCGAGTTCAGGGTCCGAGGGGTTCGATGAAGTTCAGGGTTTTGGGCTTAGGGTAGTTTCACGGGCCCTGAATATTATCCCTGATCGCCTTTAAGGGGTTCTGATGTATGGGCCCATAGTTTGTACAGGGTAGAACTACGGTAAGATTTGGGCTTAGGCGGCTTAGGGTCCCGGGCGGTGCCATGATGCTAAGGGGGTCGAGGTTCCCAAGCGGCAGGCGGCGTGGTCGTTCTGTTAAAGCATGCGAGCAGTCGAAGTGCACGCAATGTACTCCGAAGCGGTTGTCCTTTTGGAGCTGCTGTGGGTTCAATATATATGTATGTACATACTATATATACTGTATATATATATATACATGTATATATACATATATTATTGTAGGATAGATTATAAAATGACACAAGCAATTGTTTGATGCTTCCTGTGCTCGTCGCAGACAGGGCTCAGGCTGTGTTCCCGTCTGCAGCTGCGGCCAAGTGCGGCAGGGCTGTGGTCACTTACTGTTGGTTAGTAGGGAGTCGGGGAATAAGGTACCCTATAGAATCCCTTAAAAGGTATATGTATGTATGTATGTATGTATGTATGTATGTATGTATGTATGTATGTATATATATATATATATATGAAGGGCCCTAATTTTTCCTCATTCCCTGCTAACCAACAGTACGGTCATGGTAGAATCCTGGAAAGGAGAGGTGTCCGCCCTCTTCCAGAGGACGCCTGAACTGGAGTTCAGTTTGCGCAGGGATCTTCTGCCACTCAGCCTTGTTGGCATGTCCTCTTGTATTGCTGGGCCCTTAGATGCAAAGGGCGCCTCGAACGTCCTCAGGCCCCAAGGCTGACCTTGTCAGTTTGGGAGAGCGCGATGACATCGACCTGAGCCCTGTCCCAGGTTCGCGCGGAATGGCTTCGCCATGCCTTTCCCTCTGCGTGAGGACTTCCTGGATGTCGAGGAAGGGGAGTCCACACCCTTGCCCATGGTTGCTTTGCCCCAAGGACTTTAGCCACTAAATTGTGCTCGACAGGATAATCTCGAAGATGCGCAGCTTGCTCTGCTTGCTTTAGGTTCAGTGGGATGACTGGCAGAAGCTTCGCCGCGGGCCCTGTCTCGACCTGGCAGCTTGGACAGAAATGTGATACACACACACACACGTCATGATTATGAATTATGTTCTGTTGAAGTATTGTTGCTATTAGCATGTACTAGCCCATGATGGTGCAGTTGCTGCTGCAGTCCAATATGAGGCTTCAGGATACGAATGCTTTGATATGAGGTTTTCCTTAAATGGGTGTCCCTTTTTGGGGGTACTTGCGGTAGTTAGCGTCGTAACACCGTGTTCCAAACATCGAGCTGCCTGCTCTTGGCCTTGCACCCATTCGCGAGGAGGGTTTCTGGGAGCGAGATAACGATCTCATCTGTCTACGTCATGGAGCTGTGCATTGGCTTGCTGTAGGAGGCCTCAACCCTGCTCGCACGTACAACCTGAACTCCTATAAACCACAGGCTTATGACAGCGTCGGGGTGGTAGGAGTACACATCTCTCAAAGGTTGGCTTCTGGCAACAGCGGCGCAAAGCAAAGCAGTCTCAACTCAGCACAGCACAAGGTGGGAGTCTGGCACAAGGAGGAACAGAAATCTAGTGAGATGAAGAGGGCTCAACTCAAAGAGCCTGCAGCATTCTGATCTACAAGCCGCAGACGAGAATGGAAAATGTCCCCGCCCATTTGTCTGCGGACGGAAGCATTAGATGCAAGTATAAGAGTTGGCGAAGATTGCAGGCCCGCCAGGGCGGGCAACCCCAAACCCTGAGCTCGAAACCCTAGTCGCATCTTTGGACTTCGAGAGGGATGGAGCGGCAGGGCAAGAAGAAGAAGTCGGCCTTGTGGACGTCGTTGATTCTTCGGGATTTTGGCAGTTTAGGGTTTAGGGTATTGGGTGTGCCCAGGTCTCAGTGAGCTCCCAATGGTGCTTGTATGAGTAAAGCCAACACCCTGAAGCCACAAGCGACTCTATGCCCTCTAACACCTGAACTCTCTTCCTTCATGTCAATATGGTGAGCTTCCGAAATTAGGGGTACCTTATTGGGGTCCCTTATGATAAGGGGATCCTACTATTTGGGGATCTATATTGCGGGTCCCCAATTCTCATAAACCCCATATTCTGCTTGATATACGAAATGTAGCATTTCCTTGGCAGGCCAGCCCCGAGAAGTGCGGCGCCAGAGCAACGGAAGGCACTCTTCCAGAGGGCTTATAAGGGTTCAGGAATAGTATAGGTGTTTAGCTATGGTATGTCATGTATGTATTGTCGATTATTTACTGCAACATAGAAATAGATGTATATATATATATAGAGAGGCATATGGTTTCTAAAAATGATATGTTGTATGGTACAATATCACATTATCTGGCATATATATGTATATATATATATATAAGATCTCGGGCTGCGGGGCCCTACCCCCCGCCCCCCCCCCCCCCTCCCATGGTATCCCCCCCCGCAATGGTATGCCCCCCTCCACCTAAACCCCTAACCCCCCAACCACACCCACACCACGGGGGCGGGGCCCAAACCCGAATCCCCCCAACCACGCCCGCACCACAGGGGGGGGGCGGGGCGCGGGGGTATTAAGCCTTAAACCCTAGCCCCCCAACCACAGCAAAGGGGTTCTTAAACCTTAAGCCCTGAAGCCCCAACCACATCCACACCACAGATAGGCGGGGTTATTAAACCTTAAACCCTGAAGCCCCAACCACACCCACACGACAGGGGGGACGCGGGGGTATTAAACCTTAAACCCTAACCCCCCAACCACACCCACACCACAGGAGGGGCGCGGGGTTATTAAACCTCAAGCCCTGAACCCAGGGTGGGGGGGGATACCATGGGGGTGGGGGCGGGGGGGGGTGGGGTGGGCGTGGCAGCCCTGGACCATATATATATATATATATGTATATATATGTATACATATATATATATATATATTATATCATGAACACATTTTTGTGTATATTATACAGCACATAGTAAATAGCATATGAAGTTTCTTATATAGTGCAAAGTATATAGCATACATCATGCAACATATAGTCTACAACATACAATACAACATGTATCACTTCGAATATGACTTATAACGTGTAGCATATGTTCTTGAACATATAACATATAACATATAGCATATAACATAATGGAACATATATCATAAACATATAACATACAACATATAACATATAACATATAGCATATAACACATACCATACAACACATAGCATATAACATATAACATATAGCATACAACATACAACGCATAACATATATCATATATCATATAACATATAACATATAACATATAACATATAACATATAACATATAGCATATAACATTTAACACATAACACATACCATATAACATATAACATATAACATATAACATATAACATATAACATATAATATATATCATATAACATTTAACACATAGCACATAACACATACCATATAACATATAACATATAGCATATAACATATAACATATAGCATATAACATATAACATATAAACATATACATATACATGCGACACACGCACACATGTATATATATATATATATATGTATATATATGTATATATATGTATATATATATATATGTATATACCATACGTTTATGTTATGTCTTCCATATTTTACTACACGTTCTCCGTTATAAGTTATATGATATGTATTATGCACTTTTCTTGTGCTGTAACTCCTACAGCTGGCTGTGCCGCATATCACATCAGCGCCAGGTACGCTATAGGCCTCAGCGATGGTGCCTCTACTGTTTTAGCATTTGGCATTGCCCCTTTTCCAATAAGCAGCTGTTGTCTCTTCAACGCCATGCGCCTTGTTTTCTTTAGGCCACTTGCCCAGCACAGGCACCTCCAGTCTTGCCTGGCTTGAAGAGGGCTGCCTCCGTTGGGACGATGGAGACGTCTGGCATCGGCCTGCAGAATCGGCGCTGGAAGCAGTGACGCGCCGCTTGGAGCCCTGGCGCATGTGCGCGCTGCTGCGCTCGCTCGCGGACGCACGCGACTTCAGCGCTTCGATCCTGGGTAATCGCTGCAAGGACCTGTGCAGGCCCTCGCTGTGAACTGCTGATGTTAAAGCCGCAGCCATGTGCCCGGCTTCAATTGCAAGATTGCACACGATTGCACGTTGTGATGAATGCGGGCCCGCTCCAACCTGATTTTTTTGGCCCAGTCGAGGCAACCGCTGTCGGAGACCGGGCAGCTCGCAGAGGGCTACGCGCGGTTGTTAGAGACCCTGGGCTGAGTGAAAGTTCATGTCGGCTTTTGCGCGGCCGTATGCCGAGCAATCTGAAGTTCTACATAGCTGAGATGTGAGTTTGCAAGCGGTTTGCTGCTAGATGCCTTAGACTCGTTGGCAGCCCCGAAAGCAATTTCCAGTAAGCCCGTTTCACTGCTAGGCAGTGCGATGTACTTCAGGAGCTGGTAAGGTAACTCTTGGGGCATGTGGGGTAGTGCATGGCAAGCTTGTTCTACTCACTAGAACCGAGGCTGGTTCCAGTTGACATTGTGCTGAGAGATCGCTTTCAAAGAGCCGTAGTCGAGCTTCCTAAGCTCATCGAACAGAGGTGGGCATCGAGCGAACGTTTGCAGAGGGCTGTTGAGGTTCTAGGTTAAGCAGCTTCAGGAGTTTGAAGTGCAAGGTCCGTGTTTCGGAAGTTCTTTACATCGTGCCAGTATGTTGAACATAGAGGGTGTGATATGCTCCAGTGTCGCGACTGTCAGCGCCATGTTAAAGCGGCTGTTCTTGTTGCTCTGCCTTGCCTTTCCTTGAGCTGCACAGGAGGCGGAAGTACACTCCAGAGCTCATCCGGCAGAACTTCCACGTTGTGTATGTTGGGCATAGCTGCCTGCACCTGCGATCTACCGTGCTGCCGGATGGCGAGCATGCGGTCATGGAATTCCTGCAGCGCTGCACTCCGGTGGACTTGTTCCGGCAGCCTTTGTGCAATGACATCGCCCCGCTCCATCCGGAAGATCTGGCGGAGGACCTCTTCACCATGCAGCCTGATCGCCTGGCAAAGCTTTTGCCTCTGGCCCACTTCGATGCAGTCGTGGTGAGGAACTGCCCTGCTATGTTGACCACGCTTGCCCTTCAGAACTTTGCTTCCATGCTCCGTGATGGTGGCTTCCTGATTGCCTTTCCAGCGCACCTCCTTGAGCACGCGGAAGTTCCGCAATCCCTGAGCCTGTGCCACGTGGAGCCGGCCTGCGAGGACCGCCACGCTTGTTCTATATCCCCCTTGGGAATTATTGTTTATTTTTGTTCATATAAAACCCAAGGGGGTATTAAATACTGTTTTGATTAAGGTTCCAAGGGGAGTATAGTGTTCAGTTTGCTGTGAAATTCTCCACATCATCTGAGTCTGCCAACTTTGGCCAGGAGGGTGCCGCGCTGTTTGGCGATCTCAATGGCCGTATGTGGCAAAATGGGCAGCTGCTGCGTTGGGGCCATAAACTTGGGAACCCCAAAGCCTTAAAGAAGATGCCCTGTAAGCCCGATGTCTACACAACCTGTACGGTTGTTTAACTACCAATTGCTTAAGATCCCCGAAAAAACAAAATATTCTTCCTTATTAAGGTTAAGATAGGGATTGTTGTGTTTTTTATTCTTTTGGGGTTCTTAAGCAAATAGAGGTTAAGGGTTCAGGGTTGCAGCTTTAAGATTTACGAAACCCCCTAGAGCCCCCAATCCATGCGAGGCGCTGCTGGGCTGCGCCAGGGGTGGTGAGGGCTTCAGCCGCAAGGCCGCGTGGCGAGGTTTTTGGCTTGGGATTTTGAGTAGGGTTCTTAAGGTTTAGGGTTCTGCATGCAATCGAGTGCATGCTGGCATTGTCCAGGAAGGAGAAAAGGTCAGACGGTGAGGAGAAATAAACCCGCAACCCGAAAGAGACCACACCAAGGGAAGCACATGAGGCATTCCGTGAGAGCAAGATAGAAGTAGGCATGCTTGCTTTCATAGCAGCATCGAGGCTGCGAATGAAACACGTGCGCCAGGGCCTTTTATCCTTTTTTTTTTTTTTTTTTGGGGGGGGGGGGGGGGAATTTCTGTGGCTTGCCTTCCCCTGTAGAAAAAGTGCAGGTCGTGGGGTGCTTCGGTGCGTTTGCCGGGAGCTTGGGAGACCTCCGTGCCTCGGAAGCCCGGCTGCCAGCCGGTGGCTTGCAAGCGCAAGCCTCCGAGATCCGCTGTGATGCCCAAGCCGTGTTAAAGATGCGTGGTTCTTCTGAGCCCTCAGGCCCGAAGCTCCGAAGTCCTGAAGTCGAAGAGGAGGCGCATGGTTTTTGCCTAGTTTTTTGTTGGGATGGTCGGATTTCCTTAGGCTTGACTTCCGCTTGTGAAAGCAGACCTTGCAAGTGTGCGGAGCATGGAGTCTTCTCGATTGGCAGGCGGTGCATCTACCAGCTTGCCGTTGGAAGCCTGGTGCGTGTCAAGCGGCCAGATGCACGCAAGAAGCATAGCTGCGTTGCGCTTGAGAACGTCCTGAAAAAACCACGAATTTCACCGTCCCACGCTGCCCCAGAATGTCCCCCGAACCCTAAACCCCCCAAAACCCAAAACTGCCAGAATGTCCCAGAATGCCCCCACAGCTGCAACTCCCAGGCCCTGGCCGCATCGCATGGTCTGCAGGATGACTGCAGCTACCTACTCATCCACGGGTCACTTCGCCCAGCGACCGGTGTTGCGTAGGAAGGGTTTCTGGCCGAGGGTTTAGGGTTTAGGTTTTCGGGTTTCGGGTTTAGGGTTTAGGGGTAAGCTATCCGGTTCATTCTGCCGAGCTTCTGCTCAGCGCTTCTGTGGTGCGTTTGAGGCAGGGGGAAACAGTGAAGATTGTAGATAAAAGGTGGTCGAGGGCTTGTCCAGGGCATCTGACATGCCAATCCTCGTAACGTGGCACGGCGTTGGAAGCAATTACATACATGTACATGTACACCTAGGATAGAACATACAACATATAACATATATCATATAGCATATATAATACATACAGCATATAGCATTCTAGCATATAACACATTAACATATTTACATATCACGAGTAGCATACAACATAGAGCATATAACATATACATATATATATATATACACACATGCATGTGTGTGTATATATATATATATGTGTGTATATCTATGTAAGATAGAATCTGCTACAATGTATAGCACAGCTCTTTGACATCCTCGCACCGAGGCTGGGATGCTGCCGTTGCAGCCACTCGCAGCTGAGGGCTTAGCACTGTCGATGCCCGAAAGCCACGAATTTGCCTCCACAGAAGTTGTGACTTGCTGTACTTGTTACAATCTTGTAATATGATATTCGTAAAAAAAGTATTCTACGTTAATCTTACTTTTGTGTTCTTTCGATTGCAAGATCTTCTATGTCGTATATAAACATCTGCAACTTGACAGGGGGGAGGCCTAAGTTAGAACGTGCGCGTGGATGTCTTCCCGGAGGTAGTCGGTGCCTCCTCGCAAGAATGTCACTAAATATGTTCAGAACCCACAGGAACCCCTTCGAAAAAAGGGGGTCCCCCCCCTGTTTTCTCTTTGAGGCGGGTGGTTCTGGACATGCTCCAAAAGCTTGTCACGCCATGAGCCCAGACTGGAGTGGCCGGCCCACACCCTAAACCCGAAGCTCGAAGCCCTAAACCCTCAACCCGACACAAACCCTGAACCCTCAACCTCCCAAAAACCCCCCCGTCCCTTTATAAGCCTTGGCATATGCGTCACAGGACTGTCAGGAACAGCGGTAGCCGCCCAAGTTTCAGTTTCCACCCCCAAGAATGATTGCGTGTTGTGCCAAAGCCTCATGTGAGATTGCGGTCTGCGAAGTCCTTGCAATTCCTTGTAGTCAGAAGCCACTGGGGACCGTGTTCAATTCTTCTACCATTGCGTGCAGCTCACGTCTCCATGCTTTGAGGCGCGATCCAGAGGCGTCGGGAGTCCAGCGCTCATTGCCAGGGATCTGCAGACCAAGTCCACAAATCAGCTCTGCGAAGTACTGTTAAGCGCTCTGAACATGTGCTTGCGATACGGATATTTGCTCGGAGGTAACCTGCAGATGTAGCTTGATGTTGGACCCAACCCTCACCCAAAGCCCGAAATCTGTACCGCTACAAGGCGTCCTTAACTCTTAACCTGCAAGCCCTAAGGCCAAAACCCCCAAAATCAAGGGACCAGCCCTCTAACTCTTGACCTGCAAGCTCTAAAGCCAAAACCCCTAAACCCAAGGGACCAGACTTGGATTCTTCGCTGCTTGGCCGCGTTGCTGGCGCGCCCGGGGCCTTGCAGTCGAGAATCATCGGCGGAGGACACGTCCAGGGGTAGAATCATTACGAGTAGTATTCCCTTCTGGTCCCTACAAACTTATACTAAAGTTACCCCCCCAAAACCCCAAAACCCTATTCTAATTGGTAAGGCCCTCAAGATTGCCAAGATTAGATGCCTTGGTGGAACATGGAGGATGGGCTCGAAACTGGCCCCTAAACCCTCCCCGACTTAAGATCCACTGTTCAGGGTTGGGGGGCTTCTCCTACTAGGTTTTTTTACGGTCCTGGTTAGTTCAACTTCCCAAGCTTCCCAAACTTACCAAACTTACCAAACTTCCCAAACTTCCCAAACTTCTCAAACTTCTCAAACTTCTCAAACTTCTCAAACTTCTCAAACTTCACAAAAACCTAAGCCCAAACCCCTAAGTTTTCAGGCTGCACTGTGGTTCTCGTCCCTTTGAGGCTCTGCAGGCTCCGCGTGGCGGTGGACGCCTCGGCGGCAGATGGAGGCGTCGCATGGGCTGGATATGGGCATTTCCCAAAGTAGGGGTTTTAGGGTTTAGTGTTTAGGGTTTAGGGGTACCCTTTGATACCCCAATAAAGGGACACCCCGAAAAAGGTACCCCTGTTTTCGGGAACCCCCAAAAAGTGTCTGCTGGCCTGCAAGATAGGATGCACCCATATGAAGCAGGGTTGAATTTAGTAAGAGTTCCTTGTATATCCCGGTGAGTGTGTGTATATATATCTGTATATATATATATGAGGTACAAGTAATATAAACCCTGTTTCATATGCTGCCTTGCATGGTTTGGCATCATGTCACCCAGCCCGGTCCCTGCCCGACGATCTGATGCGTGCGCGGCAGCGCTAGGACAAGCGCTGCTGGCCAGCGCCGCTGAGGTGCGCCATACGATGTACGTGTATACAGACATATATATATATATGTATATATATATATATATGTACATGTATGTGTATAGAAGCATATGTATGTGTGTATGTATATGTACATGTACCTGTATATATGTACACATCGCATACCATACCCATACTCTTTACATGTGTATGTGTATGCGTGAATGTATGAATGTATGTATGCAGTATGTGTAGGTAGGTAGGTAGGTAGGTAGGCAGGCAGGTAGGTATGTAGGTATGTAGGTATGTAGGTATGTAGGTATGTAGGTATGTATGTATGTATGCATGCATGTATGTGGTGATGTGACATGTAATTTTGCTAAAACATAGGGTTGTTCTACAGTGATGGCTCATTGTGCTTGCGCTCATCAGTATTGTTGACGAAGGGCACGTTGTCGCGATATGCACGATAGCTTAGCATTTCGCTTTCTCGCAAGTTCCGATTTACTCACGCCAGCTGCCACTCTGGTGCCATGCGAAGGAGCTGGGACGGCTGTCTTGTAATCCACTTGATCGGCCCTCAGCATTCGGGATGGGGGAGATTGTAAAGTGGGATTAAGTTCGGGAAGCATTCTTAGTCAGGGACAGCTGCTTGATTGTCTTTGTCTAAACGCGTCTTTGCCCAAGTGGAGCCTGAAGTGCCCACCCTCACACTCCACATGCGATTCTGCAGTTCTCGGCGGAGTCACGCTCGGCGCTGAAGTCCCATTCGCCCGGGTCACAGACGATTGCAGGGAGGTGCTTTCGCAGCTGTGCAGCCTTGGATAGCTACAGGCCTGCAGGTTTCGAAAGTGTGTGAGGGCCCACTGCTGCTTAGACACGGTTTGTTCTTTGTGGACGAAACAATTTGGGGGTTTGCGAGAATAGGGGTGCCCTTTTTTGGGGTTCCTAGAAAAAGGATTAAAGCATTTGGGGGTATTTTAGGGGTACCCCTGTTTTGGGAAATACCCATTTCTAGCCCAGCACTTTGCAGGCGGTATCGGTCTTGATTAGTTTACGCTCGAGCAGAGGAACTGTGCGTGTGGAGCCCGAGGCTGTTCGCGACCCTGCTGTGCAAGGTGCTTCAGCTTTGGTGTATTGACGCTGCGTTTAAGAAGATCTTCTGAGATGAGCCGGCAGGTTAATCTTCTAACATTGAAACACTCAGGTATCATTATGTGATGATATTATGGTATCATGAATGAGGTTATGATCTCATGGTCTTATGAATTATGACGTTATGATGCTATGAGATTATGAGATTATGAGGTCATGATATTCTGGCATGATGTCATGATGGTGTTCGCATACTATGATGCTTGAATACTAACGTTGTGAAAAGTAATTTGCTATGTTCTATCCTCAAGAAATGATTCATAAAGGAAACCAAAAGGGAGAAAAAAGGTAACTAACGCTAATGCGGCCCGCCTCGGAGCGGCCTGCACGTCAACTGTATACAGGAGGCATCGTCTGAGCTATCGGCCTCTGGTTGGGTAGGGTGTTTAGGGTTTAGGGTTTAGGGTTTAGGGTTTAGGGTTTAGGGTGCAGGGCTCAGGGTGGGTTCTGGACGGTGGGAAATCTGTTGGGATGGTTGGGGGTCCGGCCCAGGCAGTCCGCAGCAGGCTGTGCAGGTCCATAGCGGGATTTCGTCCATCCTGCCAGAAAGGGTCCGCAAGGTGTTCGCAGTGAGTCCATAAGAGACTCACAGGCAGGTCCATGATCCCTGGAAGGCCCATGTAGGACCCTCCATGGTATCGGTTTGCAGCTGCTCCAAGCGATCGGGGGGGGTCCCACAGGGCGGGGGGGGGTGGTGTCACAAAAGGGGGGGAAAGGGTTGGGTTAGGGGGAAGGAGACCGGATCCGGGTCTGCTTGTTCCAGACGCTTCACGGCAGGAAGCCGAGGCGAATCTCATAGAAAGATGGCCCATAGTGGGGTCTGCAGCAGCTCATAGGGGTTCTTAGGGTACACCGTCTGCGGGCGGGCGTCAGGGGAATAAGCCTCGACAGAATCTAACACCTTACAGAGGTCAGGAAGTGCTTTGTCAAGCCCGAACGGAACACCTCTCCAAGCTGAAAATTCAGGGGCCAGCTTATTGCTAGACTCGCAGGTTCCCGCCACAAACGTCTTACATAGTGAGGATTAGATGTCGATGGCTTCATGGCTCAGAGGCCGCACTTGGGACCCGATTCCGCCAAAGACTCAAACTCCAAAGCTCTCTTGGTTTGTGGCTGCTGACAGGGAGGAGATCCACGCGAGCAGCTGCAAGCGCTTTGTGCCGCGTGCGGGGAGGCGTCTTGTTGTTTCGGACAAAGAGGCCCAGAAAGGGTCCAAAATTTGGATCCAACTCCCGAATAAACAAAAACTCCCCTGTATGCCGCGCTGTTTATCCGCAGGCCTCACCGGTGGCAGCCGCGCAGCTTGCGGAGTCCGGAGCCCTGGATACTACGTTGGTGCGCATTGACGGCTCCGTCTCTCGTAGTATAGGGCTTGGGGTTTAGGGTTTAGGGTTTGGGGTTTAGGGTTATGGTTGTCTGCGAGATGGGAGAGGGGCTTCCATGCAGTTGGGATGCCTTTGCGCTGCGGCAAGGCAAGCTGGACCTCTCTCCACGAAGCTCCTCCACATGCTGCCGCTGCTCGGGACATAGGAGGGCTTCGTCATCAAGTCTGCTGCAAAAGCAACCCACTCCACCGTACATGCGATGGTATCTGGAGCGAGTACTTCTTATCTGGCGCTGCAGGGGTTCATAGAAGTAGGATCCAGAGAATGCTCGGGCACACCCCTATCACGTGGCCGAGGCCGCGGACGGTGTTTGGCGCGTTCCGTGACCTGAAGGCGCTCTCTTCGGGGAGCCCCAAGTTGAACCTTACCTCGAAGCCTGTCTGCCATGGTTCCAAAACCCTAAAGCCAAAACCCGAACACCCGCAACCCTGAAAGCCGTAGACCGAACACCCTAACACCCTGAAAGCCTGACACCCTAAAACTCTAGCACCCTAACACCCTCAAACCCTAGCACTCTAGCACCCTAACAGCCTAAAACCCTAACACCCTCAAAAAACGAAAGGTGAGCTTCACTGCGCAGTGTCGGGCCAGGCAGGGAGGGTCATTGTGCAGGGAAGCAGCATCATGAAGCTAGAGAAGGGAACGACAGCAAATGGTACTTCTCCCAATTGAGGGTACGTACCCCTTATGTACCTCTCTCTCTCTCTCGTGTCTTCTCCCGCAATCTTTGCGTTTGCCCTTCGTGTCTCTGAGCGTCCTGCTCCAGGCAGGGCTCGGCCGGGTACCGCTTCGATCATGAACGCCTCAAAAGCCGAAAGCAAGCAGCAAAGATGAGCAAAGAGCAACAGGAGTTTCCAAAGTCTTCTTCTCCAAGAGTTCTATGTGGTTCTTCTCCTTCCCTTTTGTCTTTGGCTCGCCTCTTTACGACATGGGAAGACCTCGGCGACTCGCTTTTGAAAAAAGCAAGGCTTTCCCTCACTGTGTCCGGACTTTTTGGGACTTTCCAGCTCTGAGCGTAAAACCCTGAACCCTAAACCCTAACTTTGAGAAACCAACAAATGGAACAGGCAGGCGCCAGGAAGCAGAGCGGATCAGCGAGACGCCAGCAGCAGAAGCTGCAAGACCAAATCACGACAACCAAGTGGGTCTAGGGTTCAAAATTTCCCCGTTTCGCAACTTCTGCTGCTTTGTTTCCCGGCTGTCGGTTTATGTTTCCCGACTGCCGCCTGGTTTTGTTTCTCTGCTTGCGTTTTGACATGTGCAACTTTGCATGTTTTTGCATTACCTTTGGGGTCGCCCAGCTTTTCACCACGCATCCCTGGTTGTAGGATCCAAGAGTCTGCTCAGAGCTGGACCCTGTCCCTGGAGGGTGTCTGGCGCTCAGGCGGGGGTTAAATTTTTAGGCACCCTGGCACCCAAAAGCTCGAGGCCCAAAAGTCAAGGCTTAGGCAGCCGCGGGAAGGTGCTACGTAGAGTCGTGTAGAGGCTATGCCTCGTACAGCATGGAGGGTGCGGCAGCACGCCCTCTCCCTCGCATTACTTTCTCCGGCCCAAAAAAAGAGATATATATATATATATATATATGGGCTATTCTACTTACGGCTCCTACTTGAGAGTTGGTTTATTTGTGTGTTTTTGACATGTTTCCGCTTTGCACACAGCTGATAGCACACAGCACGCCACACAGAATTTGCGCAGTAATGAAACCTTCCGGCTAGACCCGCAACCTAGATCCTAAACCCTAAGTTTTGGGGGCTGGCCGCCGTCGATGAGTGCGGCGGGAGCAAACGGGATGTCTACGGGCCCCACTCTTGTGCATAAGATCTTCGCCAATCTATGGCTAAACCCCCCTCAACCCTAAACCCTAAACCCTAAACCCTAAACCCTAAACCCTAAACCCTAAACCCTAAATCCTAAACCACAATAAGCCCGGAGCCCTCAGGGGCTCTTCCGTGGTTTGCCTAGGAGCCTGTGCTCGGCTCCAGCTGTCAGAGACGCCACGCACAGGTGGGAAGCAGGGAGAGTGAGTTCAGGGGTTGGGATTCTCCCCCTTTCTCTAACAGTCTCAAATAGGGATGAAAGTATCCCCCCCTGAATCCCTATTGAAGGGCTGTTTTTTTATAAGAGGGAGCATCCCAAAGTTCAGGGTTTATCGGTTTCAGGGTTTAAGATCGACGGTCTAGGGTTTAAGGTTGGGGTTTCTGGTAATGCGTCAGGGCCTGGAGCAGGAAGTCTTTATGGAAGGCAGGTTGTTTTAGGGTTCGGGTGGTCAAGCTGTGCCTCGAGCACACCACCTTCCTCTTAAACTGGGAGTGGGTAGGTGGAAATGGTTCTTCCTTTAAAGCGTGATCCTGAAGGTCTCCCCCTATACCCCTTAAACCCTAACAACCTAAAGCCCCAAACCCCATGGACCCTCAACCCTCAATCCCTAAACCCTAAACCCTTCACCCTCAAATCCCTAAACCCCAACCCCAAGCCCTGAGCCCTAAACCCTGAACCCCGAACCCTCCACCCCTAAACCCCTAAACCCTAACCCAAGCCCCAAGCCCTCCTTGCAAAACCAGCAGCCTCGGTTCGGAAGGCCCTCCATCAAGTGACGGCCTCAGAGAGTTGCGCGTTGGGGCGGGCCGCAGGGTGGAGGGTTGAGGGTTGAGCCCTCAGAGTTCGGGTCCCCCTTTTGGGTCGCATCATGGTATGTCTCCTTGTTGTAGGGGTTAGGGCTTAAGGTGTGGGTTAGGGTTTGAGGTTGAGAGGTGAGGGTGGCCAGGTTTTCACGCTGTATTCTGGGTCTTGCCTGAAGCATGACTGACCTTCTGCAGACCTAGGCGTGGCGCTCCACACACCTCGCTGTGAAGGGCCCGGCTGGCGAGGTCAGCTTCGTGATCACTCTTCCTCCGAATCGGAATCCAACACAGACATCAACTGCGCCGCGGTTGACGCTGCGGCCACATAACTGCGCAGATCTCGAACCTTGATGAGCCGACGAATATATAAGCCATAGTAACTCATGGAAAGAATATCAAGAGTGGTAAGGGTAATAAGAACAGCAGATGACACTGAGAATAGTAAGAATAGTCACTATAGAATAGGTGTCGTATTTTGTCGTCGTAGCAATTATGGTAATATCAGGAATAGCAGTAGCAGGAGCAGGAGCAGCGGTAGCCGGTGCCGTAGCCGTAGCCATAACCGTAGTCGTAGCCGTAGCCGTAGCCGTAGCGGTAGCTCGCGACTGTAACTCCCAGCCTCTTGGAGGTCCTGGCTTCTTGGGAGGTGCCACGGTGGCCCAGCCCATGGCTTAGAAGAGGGATGCCGGGGAGAGGTTTTTGAGTAAATTTTCTAAGCTGGGGTGCGAAGTGAATGCCAAATAGGCAGAGGTATATGCAAACGACACAAGCTGGGGCCTCAAGTAGCGTTCTCAAAGTTGCCGCAGACTGAAGATTTTGTAGAGGTGGCTGCGTGTTGCAACGCATTTCGTTCGCCTGCCACCATTCGCCTGCTGGAATCTTCTAGGCTCCTCCTTGTCCGTGGACACGGAACCGCCTCTTGCTGGTGGCCCAGGGCGTGCAGCACCAGCCCGTTGCTGGATTGGGGTTTCGTAGGGGTAGATTCATGGGTTTCCCTGCTAACCCATCCATACCCCTGCCCCCCCCTCCCCCTAGGTTCCCCCCTTCCATTACCTTTAAATTCTCCCTAAATAGCCTGAATTAAGGGGGGGGAACCTGGTATAGCGGGGGGCTACCCTAGGCCCTATAAACCCGAAAACAGACGTATGCGGAGAGGGTGTGGGCTTCGACTCCACGGATGCTTGGATCGGCTACGTGAGGCGTAGGACTGCGAGGCGTGGGCATCGACCATATACTTTGGTTTTGTGGGCTTTTCAGCAGCTACGGCGCCGCGACTCCCACCTGTTTTTTGTTGTTTGCGTGTTAATCTCTCTCTCTGTCTCTCTGTGATGCTTTAGCAACTTCAGCACGGCCTATGCCAAGGCCTTCCGCAGCCGGCGCCTCCTCCAAAGCGAACCTGCCACGGTCGAGGCGCGACAAGAAGAGCTCTCCGTTCCCTCCCACCATCCGCATCTTTCAGCAATCCTTAATCCTTACTGGTTGGGATGTTCCCCCTCATACTGACAGTCCTCAGTAGGGATTCTAATGGGAGTGCTAAAATCCCTATTAAGTCCCTATTAAGGGCTGTTCGTCTAAGGGGGGAACGTCCCAACTTCCCCGAACTATCTTCACGACCCTGAGGCGGAGCTTCGCAGTGGCGGCTTTCCTGTGGCCTTTGGTGCAGGGGGGCCCTGGTTCTTCGGAAGTTGAGGGTTTCGGGTTTTTAGGGTTTAGGGTTTCGGGTTTCGGGTTTGGGGAGACATGGACCACAACTGGAGAAAGGACCATGTGCTGTCATAGAGCACGGCAAAAAGAATGGGCTGGACTGGGGATGTCAGGGCGGGTTCGGGGGGGGAGGAAGGGTTTAGGGTGAAGGGTTAAGGGTTCATAGGGTTTAAGGTGTTTATGCTCTGGGCATTTAGGGTTTAGGGTTTAGGGTTCAGAGTTTAGAGTTTAGGGTTCAAAGTTCAGGGTCATAGGGTTTAGGGTTCAGAGGTTAGGGTGAAGCCCATCCTGGGCTCAGAAGCCTTGTTGCCCTGCAGCTCAGAGGTGGCGGTCTGCCAGATCTTCGCTGCCTAGGCGCTCCAGATGCAGGTGGGAAGCTGGGATGTGTCCAGGCTTTGGCCGATGATCTAAGCTTTGTCATAGTTGGGTAACATTTTACATTTTTAAGGGTACTTAAACCCAATAACGAATATGAATTTAAATTTTTAATACTATCCCAACCATGAACTAGTAAGCGATGCAGCTCCAGTGAAACATGAGAAAACGGTCCTCGGGCGATAGGCCATGGGGTACCCTAAGTTTCTCAGTTTCCATTGCCCCCCTACGTACCCGCACAGGGTATGCTGGGCTTCTTGAACTGTCTCTTAAAAGGGTACGCTCCCACACAGAGACACAAGCTGGGGCAAACCTAAAACAAAAAAAACGCTATTTGTGCACAGAAAGCCAGGTTAGGGGCTCCCATTTAGTCCCGATGACACATGCATAAATTCCAATGGCAGAAAAGGTGTCGCGAAGCCAAAAACAGGGCTTTTGCAGTACAGTGCAGGGTCGTTTAAGGGATGGCAAAAGCCCTGTTTTGGGCAAAAGCAGCTTCCCTGAGTTTGTTAGCCAGAAGGGAAACCGCACATCGCCCACAACCCCACCCCCACATACCATGTTGCCACTAATTACCGTATGTACCAGAGCAGGCTAAAATCTCGTATAGTTCAGCTTTTTATGGTATACTACAGTCCGTTGATATGCACCATAAACAATACACATGTATATATATATATATGTATACATATATATGCATGTGTTTAGTATTGTGCTAGGTACTTTCACCAATCATAACATATTACAATTCATTCGGGGGTAATGATGAGATGGAGCTTGCCTGCACAGGGGAGGGAAGACAAAGGCTTTCGCTAAACCCAGGTCCTAAATCCGGACCAAGCCGACAATAAAATATGTATATAGTCGAATACAGAATAACATAGTCGTGTGGCTGAATCCGGTATAGAATTTGAATAGTCCAATATGGCCTACTAAGCGCCCCAAGATGTAACCACTGCACAAGAAGCCATTGTACAAGAAGCTAAGCCTAGATCCGGGCGAGTGAGAAGCTTTGCTTTCTTCCTGGCCACACTACGAAGACAGAGTTCAACAACGTGGCCCGATATCACTTGCACCCGAAACCCTAAACCCTAAACCCCAAACCCTAAACCCTAATTGCAGCTGCGGTGGCTCGGTTTTTTCCGCCGTCTCCGCTGTCATGCCGAGACTTGGAATGTCGATATTCGCCGCCTTGCCCTCAGACCTGCCAAGTGGGAGGGAAGGTCTTTCCAGATCAGGCCAGCTTTGCCACGATAGCAGACTATAATGTACTCTAACATTATTCTCACGTGTCTACACATGTACGAATTTGAAAATGTTGCAATTTTTGGAATATGGTAAAACCTGGCAGCCCCGACTGTCCGCACGCCACGATTTTTCTGGCAATCCCAGGTGCTGTATCTCGGACTTGTGGTCCGTGTTTCCGCATATGCCCGGACGGCCCTGACGGTCTCGGGGGAGGTGCGCTCCATGTGATCTTCGTTTAGCTGAGTGCAGGTTCCATGGCTGTAGCGCAGTCTAGTGCACCATCGCCGATCTCAGGAGCTCCTGGACAAGACTTTCCAGGACTTCCGGAGTTTTTTGTGTGGACTGCGTGTTGCCACGCGGCCAATTCGCCTGACTTCTTTGATGGCCTCTGCCAGGAGTACACCGACGGCCTCAAAGCCTCCTCTCCAGCTCTAGGTGCGCTCCAGCAGCTGGGTGGGCATTACTGTGTTCTCCAGGTGTTTTTTTTTTTTTTTAAATCTTTTTAAATGTTTTGCGTTTCGGACCCTTGTCCCACCTGCCATCTACCATCCCGTTGGGAGCAACGATGGATGAAACCTACAAGAACAGTGTGAGGTTCCTGGGAAGCTGCTGTGGCGACTACACAGGCAGCCTCGGTTGGCGTGAAACTTCAGCAGAGTCTTGCGTGGTGTGGCTTGGGAGCATGTTTGATGTGCTGTGCACTTGCCCTTCGTGGCTTAAGTATGGAAGGTGCAGCACCTGAAGTACAGACCGACATCAACACCAACGCTGTTTATGGATCCACGGCAGATCTTGCGGAGACGCTCTTCAAGAGATCTGGTTGCAGCCCCATTGGGAGTGACAGCATGCAGAAGACGGGTGAGCAAGGCTGCATCTACTTCAGCATCTTCGAGAACCAGAACCACGCCGAGCATGAGTTCGCGGCCAACTGCGTGCCGGCGACCGTGTCTTGGCAGCCCAGTGGTACCCTTTACCTTTTTTTTGGTTATGGTTTCCCTTATAAAAATAACCAACCCCAAAAAGGGTGCCCTTATCATAATATGGTGGCCGGGCTAGCAAGGTGTGCAAGGAGGACGTTGTGGGCATGACAAAGGGCATGGTTGCAACCTACGGCGTGGTCTTGCAGATCCTGCAGGGCAACCTGGGCTCGCTGGCCTGGATTGGAGAAGGGCCCACAGAGAGCTGCTTCGCCGGCATGAACAAGATCAACATGGGCCAGGTGGATATTTAGGGTTTTTTGACGTTAAAGAACCCTAAATGCGTGAACAAGATCAACATGGGTCAGGTGGATGAGGTGATGGTCAAGTCGCCTATCAAGCTGGGCCCCATTGTCCTGGGCTATGAGGAGAAGCTGTCCATTGAAGGCATGGAAAAGCTCAAAGCTGCCGAGTCCTTAAGCAAGTGCAAGGACTGCTCCCGCGTTGTGGGGGGGGGGGGGGGGGGGATCGCATAACCAAGCCGAGCCGACACCGCTCCCAAAACATTCTGTGGTCACATGGGAGTTAAAGAAAATAAGGGACCCCCAAATATACACCCCCAAGTAGTAGGATCACCTTATAAGAAGGACCCCAAACAAGGTACCCCTAGTTTCGGAAACCCCCACGTGACTGCTGAAAAGGATGACTCGTCTGTTGGGTACCTGTTTATCCACAAGAACCAGTACTGGTCGGGTGAGAAGAGCGCCACCGACCTCGAGGTCAAGCATGGAGTCAGTCTGAGTGTGCGGTTTCTTGAAGTCCATCTCCGTGCTGACTTGACAGGCCTTTACCAAGATGAAGCAGGAGAAGGAAGAGCAGAAGAAGGAGAAGCAGAGGCAGCAACAACTGTGCCTGGACTGCCGAAGTCGGGAGGAGTGCCACTCTTTCGTGACAGCATGGCGCGCGCCCGTGCCCAGGAAGCAGATCGAGGCAGCTCTGGCGGCCAAGAACAAGGAGGAGGCGGAGAAAGCGCTGGAGAAGGCTGGGCTGCCGTCCGGTACTGATTCGCAGAGTTCACTTCTTCAGAAAACAACCTGTGCCCAATCTGGGGGGTTTACGAAAATAGGGGACCCCCTAGTAGTTGACCCAAAAATAGTAGGATCCCCTGAAAATGAGGACCCCCATACGGTACCCTAAACCCCAAACCCTAAACGCTAAACCCCAAACCCTAAACCCTGAACCCTGAACCCTGAACCCTGAACCCTAACCCTAAACCCTAAACCCTAAACCCCCAATAAGGTACCACCTCTTACCGTATAGCCCGCCATATGACAAGAGCTGACGAATCGGTACAGGCTGGCGCCGCCCCTCCGGCCATCGCCAGCAAGTCGGTAGACAAGGATGCCGGATGCTCAGAGTTTAGGGTTTAGGGTTTAGGGTTTCGGGTTTAGGGTTTAGGTTGCCACAGAGAGGATGGCAGTGGCATCTTCTCCAACGTGGACCGAGGCCGTTGCTGCCGCCAAGGAGTCCGGGAAGATCAAGGGTGTCCCGAGCTTACCTCTACTTTAGGGTTTAGGGTTTAGGGTTTAGGGTTTAGGGTTTAGGGTTTAGGGTTTAGGGTTTAGGGCTGCTTGGAGGTTCATGGTACTTAGCAACCAAGTTTAACTGTACTTATAGCCCACTTATAAGCCCCTTAAGTGCCCTAATATGGTTATAAGTACAGTTACAACTGGTTAAGAAGTACCATGAACCTCCAAGTAGGAATGAGCCGTCAATGTCCCTAAAGGATCCATGTACCTATATAGCAAATACTTTGGCCTGAAAGGGGTTCCTATATCGTAGCTTCAGGGCCCAAACAGACCATATCCCAGGGTTTGTCTTGAGGGAATGCACTTCCCGCCTTCGGAGCTTTAAGGCAGTCGCTGACCAGGGCCGCCTCACAGATAACTTTCTTCATCGGATGCCTGCTAACGACACAACGCCGCAATAGGGAGGGACCCGCACTTGGGATTGCCCGCAATTGAGGACGTGAAAATCAGCACCGACAGCGGCGCCAAGGCGGACCATGTTTGGGGTTTAGGGCCCTAAGCCCTAAACCCTAAGCCCTAAACCCTCAACCCTCAACCCTAAACCCTAAACCCTCAATCCTAAACCCTAAAACCGAAAACCCTTAACCCTAAACCCTAAACCCTAAAGCCCTGAACCGCTGCCTCTAGCCCTGCAGATTAAGATCGATGCGCAGCGCCGCCTCTCGCGAAGCGGACTCCCACAGCACCGTCCCGAAGACGTCTTGATCTGAAGAATCAAGGGCTTTAGGATCTAGGGTTTTAGGTTTTAGGGTTTTAGGGTTTCAGGTTTAGGGTTTTAGGGTTTAGGGTTTATAAGGTTTCGGGTGTAAGGGTTCACTGTTTCACTTATGTGGCGAAGGCGAAGCCCCTTCAGCACAGCAGCAGATTGCTCCTCTGCGGGATCTAGATGCCTGTCCGGAAACTCCGGCTGCTTCCAATTGCATCCCTTCGAGAAAGCCCTGAACTGGGTCGGATGCGGGAAGCACTGATCACATCAGAAGGCAAGGAAGCGAATGGCCGCCAGTCGCAAAAGTCTTGGCCTGCTTGCTTTGGCGCCGCAGAAAGAACTTCTCAGTTCCTTTGGCGCATCGCACGTGGGTGAACGATCTCTAGCTTTCCAGGTTCTTGGTCGCTGCAGCTCCGGCACAGGGCAGCTCTTGGCAGAGGAGGAGGCAGAACACAGGCAGCACAGAGTTGAAGCATCTTTCCAGGAGCTTGCGTAACTGTTTCGTAGAGGGCCGCAGGCTTGAGGAAGATTGGGGTCGAGGGTGTTTAGGGGTTTATGGTTTGTGAGGTTGCGGGTTTAGTGCCAAACGCGCGTTTGGCCGTCAAATCATACAATGGCCAATTGCCAGGGGAAGTCTGCCACGCGAAGAGTCTCTGAAAATACTCTGGGCTTGTTTAGGGTTTAGGGTTTAGGGTTTAGGGTTTAGGGCTCTCCAGCATTGTCTGAAAATTCTCCGGGTGTGGGCGCTCCCGCGGGATTCTCTGGGGGACACCCTGGGTTGGGCACTCCAGGAATTCTTTGGGGATACCCTGTACTCAAGAAACTCTCCAGGAGTACTCTGTGGTTGGGCACTCCAGGGTTTTTGTGGAGATACACTGGGGTTGCAGGGAGTAGACCGGAAGAGGAGAAGAGTTTGGTTTTAAACCTAGCCACCCCACGCCTAGGGTGGGGAACAACTTTCCGGGGACCACGCGCATGTTCATGCATGGAAACAAGAGCTTCGTTAAATTGGCTGCATTGTTCAGCTGTGAAGATTCGATTCGGTTTGGATTGCATGTGTGTTGTCATGAGTTGTGAGAGGGAGGCTGTGAGGGGTCGCGTGCAATGTGACGATGATTGAAGCTTGCGCCAGGATGCCATGGAAGCCCAAAAGCCAAGTTGTCTACGGTCCCGCTGTTCGAGGCCGTGTCTGACATTCAGTTGCCAGGGCCGGGCATTCTTTGGCCCCGCAGAGGTCCTAAGCCATCAGTCCAATGGGCCCATATTTTGCTACACAGCCTGATTACATTGATCTCGCTACTTTGATGTCTGGACCTGGCAGACGCTAGTAGTGGGCTGTTCCACCGGGCATGTACTATGTCGAGGGGTCACGGGGCGGAGATGAAGTGGATTTGTGTCACTTCTTGGATCCGATGCCGGGGCTCGGAACTCTTGCCCTCGGCAGGCTCCGCAGGCTTTCGACGGACCCCAGGCTTCCCAACTACACCTTGTTTTTGATCAAGTCGGGATCGCGTTTCGATCTTGTTTCGGAATCAGAACCGATGCTGCTGTGGCCGACACCTTCGGACAGAGCTGTTGCTAAATTGTCCGGATTCCGGAGATGCTGTTCTCAGGCTTTAACGGCACCCTGGTGGTTTTCCGCTGCTTGGTGCTTGGGGTCTATATACCTGGCCGCAAAAAACCATACAAAGCTGGACTTGCCAAGCAAGGTGTGCAAACTTAGCCACTCATTCTACTGAGGCTTCGCTTGTATTCTTCGTTGGGGCTCATGAACGGTCCTCCGAAAGCAGCCCAACTTTGGGCGAGTTCAACGTAGGCACCGTCTTGCCGCCCTGCCTTCTCGAGTCAGGCCGCCAGCGCCACAGGTGCTTCGGAGTACCTTTGCCCTCGGTCATTGAGACTTGTTGCACAGGAGTTCAGCTGGAAGCTTGAGCTTGTGGATTGTTAGGTTGTGATAGGCGAGGAAGGATGCGAAAGGCGTCTTCCCGGACCGTCCAGGTGGCTGGTTGCCTTGCCCCCTCCCTGTTGATGCTGACAAGTTTGGGCTGATCCTCCGGTCCTCCGCGTGCCTGAGAGATGAGACTTCTTTGCTCAATTGACGGCACGCTGCTTTACCCTTCCTTTCCTTTGTTTCTTTAATTTGGGAAGACTGGCTTCTTTTCGCCCGCTTCCAGGCTTCTGCGCTGGCCCGTGTGCAACCTTCTTTCACCTCGGTTCTGCAAAAGGGGCCATCTTGTTCGCTTCCGCCACTGTTAGCTTGCTTCGTTCTGCAGGCCTCCTTGCTGAGCCTCGCAGGCCACTCTGTTGGTCTGGGGCTGGGGATGTGCGTTGACGGCTACTTCTCACCTCTATGCCGAAGCAGTCTCTGGGCCTGACTCCCTTACTCCTTGAGCTCGCTCAACACCTGCGCTTCGCACCTACGGCAGGTCTTGATGGGGTCCAGTGAGAAGGATGTGCTGCGTACTTTGGCCGACATCACTCTGGAAGCTTCCACCTGGCCAGCAACCAGTTGTGTGACGCTGGGACGTCAGCCATGGATGCGAGACTTGCCCTTCTGCTTTCGGTGAAGCTCGCAGGCTACGGGCTGGTCAGTTCTGTCGACACCCAGGGGAGTGAGCCAAGAGTGCTGAAGCTTCGGAGGGCAGTGACTCAGGAATTCCAGAGTTGTGGTGGAAGGCGCCTTGCAGCGACGATCTGCCGTTTACGCCCCTGGCCTTGCAGCCGTGCTCGAAGAGCCACGGCACAGCGAGACTTTCCTTCAGAAACAGTTGGTCAATGACCTCACCCTTACTTTGGGCTGGCAGGTCGAGCGCATGTCTTTGACGTGGTAGGGGTCTGTCCTGACACGCTGGTGCAGAGTCTGGTGAACCAACTTTGGCATCCCAAAGCAGCTTGGCATTTTCTCGCAGTTGGCGTAGCCCGATGTTCGCCGTAGTGTTGGGAAGTCTGAAATTTGTAATGATGTTGTTTGGGGGTGGCTGCGTTCTAGGCAACACAGCAGTGTTGCGCAGAGTCTAACCTCTTGTCTTTGTATGGGTCTTGCATGATTCCGCGTGCCTGTGCCAGGGCAAGATTGACATCAAGCGTGTGCCCCAAGAGGACGTGCGTGCCTCAGAGTCATGAGGGATCAGGAGCCATGATATTCCGCGACTCTTTCCTCGCTGCAGTCTGCCGCCGTGATGAAAGCACCCGGGCTCGGCGATCAGGTCAACATTGCCGCGAAAGGCGGCTACGGGCGAATCTAGAGGCGACGACGTTTCAGCCCGTAGTCGGCGTATGGCCGCACATGTCGGCGTTCTAAATCACTGGCAGCAGAATGCAGCAGAGTGTGAGCCAACAGTACCCAGCACCGTGAAGAAGCTCCACTGCAGTTGCCGCAGTACAGGATCGCCGCCTGTCCGGGACACTCATCTGAAGTGGAGGTGAAGTGCACGTTTCATGCTGATGAGCGAAGCCTCTTAGAAATCTCAGACATCAGCTGTGACCAGGGGCTCTGTCAGACAGAGGTCTATCAAGAAGCCCAGGACGATTTCGGATTTTTCGTCGCAGGTTTGTTCGCTTCCTTGCCTCATTGCTGCACATTGATGCGATTTGACACTGATTTGACACTTTCCCGGCCACTCCGGCTGAATCTTGTTCTGTTGCACAATGTGTCCAGAAGCTCCTTGTGGCGAGAAGGAGCTGGAGTGACAGGGTCATGCTTTCCGAGTTCTCCGACTTGTGTGTCTCGGGGCGATATGGTCCCACTGAACGGAGAACATCCGCTCTGTGATCTGATGCATGAGATCATGTCGAACGAAACATGTCGCGAATCCAAGCTATGATTCTAAAGCCCTACTTGCAAACGCTGCGCCTCGATCGTGTGCATGCAAGGGAACAGAGGGTTTTCGCTCGCAGAGGCACAAAAACTCCAACAAAGCGCCCTTTGTCCTGCAATCGGAATCCGCCAATTGTCCGAGAATGCTGAAGACCCAAGATCCCTTTAAATCTGAGTGATTCAGGTCGCCG